>JBBPBX010001446.1:53115-97732 GCA_038048925.1 Garcialebias charrua
TCTCTGTGGAATCATTGGTACGCAAGTCTCTTATAAGATTTTATTTTTTATTAAATATATTTTTATTCTTTTTATTTTTTTCGGTATGTGTTGTGTGTGTTATGTTTTTTTGTGGACCACGAGTCTGTCGAATAAAGTTGATGATGATGATGTGCTGACCGGGGCAGAAACCAGACTGAAACTGTTTGTATAGACTGTTATCGGTTAAATGGAGGTGGAGTTGAGAGGCGACTGTTTTTTCCAGAATTTTAGAAATGAATGGAAAGTTAGAAATAGGACAGAGATTTTTGAAGGTATTAGGATCCAATCCAGGTTTTTTTAACGATTGGAGTGATAACTGCAGTTTTGAAAATAACTGGGACAGTTCCAGAAGAGAGAGAAGAGTGGATAATAGCAGAAATGAACGGAAGAAGCGATACAATGCAATATTTAACAAGGGCTGTAAGGAGAGGATCCAGTGAGCATGTAGAGGACTTGGATTTATGGGGGCGGCTGTGGCACAGTGGTAGTGGCAGCCGACCCCAGATCGGAAGGTTGGAGGTTCAAATCCCGCTTCCGCCCACCATGTGTCGTTGTGTCCCTGGGCAAGACACGTAACCCCGAGTTGCTCCCGGTAGGTCTGGATGGCGCCTTGCATGGCAGGCTACCGCTACCGGTGTATGAATGTGTGAATGAATGGGTGGATAGCTGGTATTGTAAAGAGCTTTGGGGCTCCTCACAGGGGGCTGGAAGGCACTATATAAATAAGCTCCATTTACCATTACCATTTACCATAAGTTTGGGTCCTGGAGGGTGCGTGGGAGTTTGCCCAACCAGTTTACATGTGCTTTGTGGACTTGGAGAAGGCATTCGACCACGTCCATCGGGAGGTTCTGTGGGGGGTACTCCGGGAGTATGGGGTACCAGGCCCTTTGATACGGGCTGTTAGGTCCCTGTATGACCGGTGTCAGAGCTTGGTCCGCATTGCCGGCAGTAAGTCAGGCTCGTTTCCAGTGAGAGTTGGACTCCGCCAAGGTTGCCCTTTGTCACCGATTCTGTTCAGAACTTTTATGGGCATAATTTCTAGGCGTAGCCAAGGTGCTGATGGGATCCGATTTGGTGGCCTTAGAATCACTTCTCTGTTTTTTTGCAGATGATGTGGTCCTATTGGCTTCATCAGGTCGTGATCTACATCTTTCGCTGGAGCGGTTTGCAGCTGAGTGTGATGCGGCCGGGATGAGGATCAGTTCCTCGAAGTCCGAGGCCATGGTCTTGAGCCAGAAGAGGGTAGCGTGCCCTCTCCGGGTCGGGGATGAGGTCCTGCCCCAAGTGGAGGAGTTGAAGTATCTCTGGGTCTTGTTCACGAATGAGAGAAAACTGGAGCGTGAGATCGATAGGCGGATAGGTGCAACATCCGCAGTGAAGCGGGCACTGTACCAGTCTGTCGTGGTGAAGAGAGAGCTGAGTCAAAAGGCAAAGCTCTCAATTTACCGATCAATCTACGTTCCCACCCTCATCTATGGTCATGAGCTTTGGGTTGTGACCGAAAGAACGAGATCTCGGATACAAGCGGGTGAAATGAGTTTCCTCCGCAGGGTGTCTGGACTCTCCCTTAGAGATAAGGTAAGAAGCTTGGTCATCTGGGAGGGACGTGGAGTAGAGCCGTTGCTACTTTACATCGAGAGGAGCCAGTTGAGGTGGCTCGGGCATCTGGTTAGGATGCCTCCTGGACGCCTCCCTGGTGAGGTGTTCCGGGCATGTCCCATCGGGAGGAGACCCAGAGGAAGACCCAGGACACGCTGGAGGGACTATGTTTCTCGGCTGGCCTGGGAACGCCTTGGGATTCCCCCGGAGGAGCTGCTCCACGTGGCAGGGAAGAGGGAAGTCTGGGCCTACTTACTGAGGCTGCTACCCCTGCGACTCGACCCCGGATAAGCGGAAGACAATGGATGGATAGATGGATGATCAGTTAGGACTGACGTGCACCAAAATGTTACATGTTCTAGAAGCAGATGATTTGACAAAATCCTGAAACCCATGTTGCTCATTATGTTGGAGCCTAACTGAGCCCCATAGGGCTGATAACGGTCATCAGATGACTCCCTCTCCTAGGTCAGGCTCCAGAGTGGGATCTCGGTAACCAACATTCATCAGTTTCCTTGATTTGGACTGTCCAAACAAGTATTTTTTTATCACAGTTGTTGATCATTTCAACAAATACATTATTTGGATGTTTTCTAAAAATAAATTGACATTGGTGGCACCATAGTGGCACAACTGGTAGAACTGCTACATCTCAGTGAGCAGATTACCCTAGTTCAAATCCTGGTCCAGAGACCTTTCTGGGTAGAGTTTGCATGCTCTCTCCATACATGTGTGGGTTTTATCTGGGTACTCCAGTTTCCTCCCACAGACCAAAAACATGTATGATATGCTAATTAGTTACTCTAAATTGTTCCTAAGTATTACCCCGGCTTTACACTGCACGCGGCTCCGCCCCGCTCCGGTCCGCAGGTCGCAGCTGGACGAGTCCAATTTCCACTGCCTCCGCTCCGCTCAGGTCCACCTGGATGCGCCGCTCCGAGACACGTGCGCGGGAATTGCGAGATAGCGCGATAAATCAAGTGATAAATAAGTAAGTCAGAACAAAACAATTCATTCGGTGGAAGAAGGAGAACAACTGTAGAGAGACTGCTACCTTGATCTTCTCTCGTAAATGAGCTACATGGTTTGAGCAACAGGAAGTGATGTTTACATTTCAGAATAAAATACTTTTTTATTTATTTATTTCTTGTATTGCGTTTGTAGGCGTAGTCATAGTCATAAATATAATAGTTTAGTCATAGAATAGTCATAAATGATAGTTTGACAGCATTTTTGTACAAATAAATCCGTATAAAGCTAGGATTAGTCCGCCCGTGGTGATTTTATTTTGTAAATACGGATGTTGTGCTCGTTCCTTTTCCTGTTGGTGCGACGTAATCTTCAAAAGTTGACTCCGGCACAGCTCCGGCATCAGGCAGAAATAGAAAAATTTCTAATTTTGACGGAGTGCCGTCCGCTCGCCGCAGCTCACCGCCGCCGTGTGGAGCCAGTGTAAATTCTGTCATTGATTATAATGGGTGCGTATTTGCTGCGGAGGTCGTGATCTACATCTTTCACTGGAGCGGTTTGCAGCTGAGTGTGATGCGGCCGGGATGAGGATCAGTTCCTCGAAGTCCGAGGCCATGGTCTTGAGCCAGAAGAGGGTAGCGTGCCCTCTCCGGGTCGGGGATGAGGTCCTGCCCCAAGTGGAGGAGTTGAAGTATCTCTGGGTCTTGTTCACGAATGAGAGAAAACTGGAGCGTGAGATCGATAGGCGGATAGGTGCAACATCCGCAGTGAAGCGGGCACTGTACCAGTCTGTCGTGGTGAAGAGAGAGCTGAGTCAAAAGGCAAAGCTCTCAATTTACCGATCAATCTACGTTCCCACCCTCATCTATGGTCATGAGCTTTGGGTTGTGACCGAAAGAACGAGATCTCGGATACAAGCGGGTGAAATGAGTTTCCTCCGCAGGGTGTCTGGACTCTCCCTTAGAGATAAGGTAAGAAGCTTGGTCATCTGGGAGGGACGTGGAGTAGAGCCGTTGCTACTTTACATCGAGAGGAGCCAGTTGAGGTGGCTCGGGCATCTGGTTAGGATGCCTCCTGGACGCCTCCCTGGTGAGGTGTTCCGGGCATGTCCCATCGGGAGGAGACCCAGAGGAAGACCCAGGACACGCTGGAGGGACTATGTTTCTCGGCTGGCCTGGGAACGCCTTGGGATTCCCCCGGAGGAGCTGCTCCACGTGGCAGGGAAGAGGGAAGTCTGGGCCTACTTACTGAGGCTGCTACCCCTGCGACTCGACCCCGGATAAGCGGAAGACAATGGATGGATAGATGGATGATCAGTTAGGACTGACGGCATCAGGCAGAAATAGAAAAATTTCTAATTTTGACGGAGTGCCGTCCGCTCGCCGCAGCTCACCGCCGCCGTGTGGAGCCAGTGTAAATTCTGTCATTGATTATAATGGGTGCGTATTTGCTGCGGAGGTCAGACCGGACCGGAGCGGAGCCGCGTGCAGTGTAAAGCCGGGGTTAGTGAGTGAGTGAGTGAGTGAGTGAGTGAGTGAGTGAGTGTTTCTATGTGGCCCTATTGGGTACCCTGCCTCTCGCATAATGATTGTTGGACATGTGCACTAGAAACCCCATGACCCAAAGTTGAAGAAGCGGGTAAACTATAATAGATAGATGAAATAAATTGGCAGTGGTGCCCTGAAGTGGGTCAGCTGCTGTTAGACATACTGGCTGTGGGCAAGAGAGAAAGTCAGAGGCATTGATGCTAGGAATAAATCAGATGGTTTGTACACAATCAGTGTTAGATATGGACTTGTGCAATTATTTATAGATCAAAGCCCTCGTGAATAAATTATTTACTAGCTAAATAAAGGAAATAATTATCCTTAAAAATCTATAATATAATGAAGTCCAAATGCCAATGGTCAATATACAGTATCCATTCAATTGTCCAACTTTGTTCTGAAATATTTTTAACAAAATAAATGTGACAGCTTAAATTTACCAAACTGTGATGGGACATCAGTGATAATGTACTATGCATCACCACAGTCGTACTTTGTATTTGTATTTCTTGTTAGTTTCTTTTACTGGTGTTGTAGTCCAGTTGCGCCACCGTGGGCAACACGGCGGCGCAACTGGTAGAGCTGCTGCCTCTTAGCGAGAAGGTCCAAGATTCAAATCCTGGTCCGGGGGCCTTTCTGGGTGGAGTTTGCATGTTCTCTCCGTGCATGCGTGGGTTTTCTCCGGGTGCTCCGGTTTCCTCCCACAGTCCAAAAACATGCATGTTAGGTTGATTGGTAACTCTAAAAATTGACCCTGGGTGTGAGTGAAACAGGTCCCTCTTGTAAATGAGTCCCCGTGGCTCAACGAGGCTAGCCTGTATAAATAAAGGTTGAATTAATGAATGAATGAATATAATGAGGTTAGATTAGTAATTAGGGCATAATTTTGTGAGAAAAGGGTTTAAATGAATGAGCAAGATAAGAAACTACCCGATTACATCCCTTTAATTTAGACCATATGAAATATTCCACTAGACAAAAATATTTTTGTTTGAATGTAATTTAATTTGCTTTTTGGAGTGTTGTATAAAAATTTATCAAGGTCAATGTCAAGGTGTCTTCATTGTCATTCTTTGTCATTCATTTATGGTTTTGGTATTGTTTTAAACATTTTCTTTTAGATATTTAATACATAGACAACAACTGATTTTTCATTATACTCAAAGAAATTAAAGCAACTACCTGTCAGATTTGTATTTGGAATAAATTAGTAATTGGATATTCTACTGTAATGATAAAAACATGTCACCTCTCTGGTGGGGAAGGAGCCTGAGCTAGTGTGTGAGGTTGAGAGGTTCCGACTAGAAATAGTCGGACTCACCTCAACGCATGGCTCTGGCTCTGGAACCAGTTTCCTTGAGAGGGGTTGGACACTCTTCCACTCTGGAGTTGCCCCTGGTGAGAGGCGCCGAGCAGGAGTGGGCATACTGGTTGCCCCCCATCTTGGTGCCTGTACGTTGGGGTTCACCCCGGTGAACGAGAGGGTAGCCTCCCTTCGCCTACGTGTGGGGGGACGGGCTCTGACTGTTGTTTGTGCCTATGCACCAAACGGCAGCTCAGACTACCCACCCTTTTTGGAGTCCTTGGAGGGGGTATTGGAGAGTGCGCCTCCTGGGGACTCCCTTGTTCTACTGGGGGACTTCAACGCTCACGTGGGCAATGACAGTGAGACCTGGAGGGGTGTGGTTGGGAGGAACGGCCCCCCTGATCTGAACCAGAGTGGTGTTCTGTTATTGGACTTCTGTGCTCGTCATGGATTGTCCATAACGAACACCATGTTTAAGCATAAGGGTGTCCATATGTGCTCTTGGCACCAGGACACCCTAGGTCGCAGTTCGATGATCGACTTTGTTGTCGTCTCATCTGATCTGCGGCCGCATGTCTTGGACACTCGGGTGAGGAGAGGGGCGGAGCTGTCAACTGACCACTACCTGGTGGTGAGTTGGCTCCGATGGTGGGGGAGGATGCCGGTCAGACCTGGCAGACCCAAACGTATTGTGAGGGTCTGCTGGGAACGTCTGGCAGAGTCTCCCGTAAGACGGAGCTTTAACTCCCACCTCCGGGAGAGCTTTGAACACGTTCCAAGGGAGGCGGGGGACATGGAGTCCGAGTGGGCCGTGTTCCGCGCCTCTATTGTCGAGGCAGCTTATCGGAGCTGTGGCCGCAAGGTTGTTGGTGCCTGTCGTGGTGGCAACCCTCGAACCCGGTGGTGGACACCGGCAGTGAGGGATGCTGTCAGGCTGAAGAAGGAGTCCTATTGGGCCTTTTTGGCTTGTGGGACCCCGGAAGCAGCTGATAGGTACCGGCAGTCCAAGCGGCATGCGGCTCGGGTGGTTGCTGAGGCAAAAACTCGGGCGTGGGAGGAGTTCGGAGAGGCCATGGAGAATGACTTCCGTACGGCTTCGAGGCGATTCTGGTCCACCATCCGGCGTCTCAGGGGGGGAAAGAGGTACGAGACCAACACCATTTATGGTGGAGGTGGCGTGCTGCTGACCTCAACTCGGGATGTTGTGAGTCGGTGGGCGGAATACTTCGAAGACCTCCTCAATCCTACTGGCACGTCTTCCACTGAGGAAGCAGAGCCTGGGGACTTTGGGTCGGGTTCTCCGATCTCTGGTGCTGAGGTCGCCGAGGTGGTTAAAAAGCTCCGCGGTGGCAAGGCTCCGGGGGTGGATGAGATTCGCCCGGAGTTCCTTAGGGCTCTGGATGTTGTAGGGTTGTGTTGGCTTACGCGACTCTGCAATATCGCGTGGACATCGGGGGCAGTTCCCTTGGATTGGCAGACTGGGGTGGTGGTTCCCCTATTCAAAAAGGGGGACCGTAGGGTGTGTTCCAACTATAGGGGGATCACACTCTTAATAATAATAATAATAATAATAATGTCTATTCCTGTCATCTGCGTATGTTTCCCATACACAGACGAAATTCGTCTCTGCATTTAACCCAACCACCTACCAGGTGGTGCAGTGAGCAGCCCGAAAGCGCCCGGGGAGCTGGAGAAATAGGTGTGCACTCATAGACACCCCAAGCTGGGTAGTGGCCGGGGCGCGAACCCGCGACCTTCGGATCCGTAGTCAAAAGCCCTGCCACTAGACCATCTTGGCCTCCCTGGTAAGGTCTATTCAGGGGTTCTGGAGAGGAGGGTCCGTCGGATAGTCGAACCTCGGATTCAGGAGGAGCAGTGTGGTTTTCGTCCTGGTCGTGGAACACTGGACCAGCTCTACACCCTCAGCAGGGTCCTGGAGGGTGCGTGGGAGTTTGCCCAACCAGTTTACATGTGCTTTGTGGACTTGGAGAAGGCAT
The DNA here is from genome assembly GCA_038048925.1 of Garcialebias charrua. Lineage (NCBI taxonomy): Eukaryota > Metazoa > Chordata > Actinopteri > Cyprinodontiformes > Rivulidae > Garcialebias > Garcialebias charrua. The sequence continues at coordinate 60,558 of JBBPBX010001446.1, forward strand.
TCGACCGCGTCCCTCGGGGGGTTCTGTGGGGGGTACTCCGGGAGTATGGGGTACCAGGCCCTTTGATAAGGGCTGTTAGGTCCCTGTACGACCGGTGTCAGAGCTTGGTCCGCATTGCCGGCAGTAAGTCAGGCTCGTTTCCGGTGAGAGTTGGACTCCGCCAAGGTTGCCCTTTGTCACCGATTCTGTTCATAACTTTTATGGACAGAATTTCTAGGCGCAGCCAAGGTGTTGAGAGGATCCGTTTTGGTGGCCTTAGAATCGCTTCTCTGTTTTTTGCAGATGATGTGGTCCTATTGGCTTCATCATCGTGATCTACAGCTTTCACTGGAGCGGTTTGCAGCCGAGTGTGATGCGGCCGGGATGAGGATCAGTTCCTCCAAATCCGAGGCCATGGTCTTGAGCCGGAAAAGGGTAGCATGCCCTCTCCGGGTCGGGGAGGAGGTCCTGCCCCAAGTGGAGGAGTTTAAGTATCTCGGGATCTTGTTCACGAATGAGGGAAAACTGGAGCGTGAGATCGATAGGCGGATAGGTGCAGCGTCCGCAGTGAAGCGGGCGCTGTACCGGTCTGTCGTGGTGAAGAGAGAGCTGAGTCAAAAGGCAAAGCTCTCAATTTACCGATCGATCTACGTTCCCACCCTCATCTATGGTCATGAGCTTTGGGTTATGACCGAAAGAACAAGATCTCGGATACAAGCGGCTGAAATGAGTTTTCTCCGCAGGGTGGCTGGACTCTCCCTTAGAGATAGGGTGAGAAGCTCAGTCATCCGGGAGGGACTCGGAGTAGAGCCGCTGCTTCTCCACATCGAGAGGAGCCAGTTGAGGTGGCTCGGGCATCTGGTTAGGATGCCTCCTGGACGCCTCCCTGGTGAGGTGTTCCGGGCACGTCCCACCGGGAGGAGACCCAGAGGAAGACCCAGGACGCGCTGGAGGGACTATGTTTCTCGGCTGGCCTGGGAACGCCTTGGGATTCCCCCGGAGGAGCTGCTCCAAGTGGCTGGGGAGAGGGAAGTCTGGGCCTCCCTACTTAGGCTGCTACCCCCGCGACCCGACCCCGGATAAGCGGAAGAAGATGGATGGATGGATGGATGATAAAAACATACTTCAAATACATATTGATCAATTCAAAGAATTCAGTTAATTTAGTTTTGTAACATCATCATTTAAATGTACATTGCTATACAGACCATGATAGGTGGAGAAATGGAAATAGGAATATATTTTGATAATAAATTATAGGCAAACATTTCTAAAAAGTTTATGTAAATCACTACAGTAATTAGTATACAAAGTTTTTGACATGTTAAAACCGTATTGAAGAATATAGTGCTGCTAATTTGCTGACACTATGATTATAACCTTCAAAAGACAATATTTTTATCAGTTTTTTAGAATAGTTTTAATTTTTGCTTAATCCATGTGACCATTCATTTGTTAAAAAAACTTTTAATATCAGGCAAAACATGGGTTACTATGTGGTCCTACTTATATTTTCAGTTTCTATTTTAATGATTCTTTTATTTGTAACAGAAGAGGTTTAACTTCTCATCCAAAAAGCATTCTCTATTCCAAGAGGGTGAGTGAGCAGGTTTAAAAAGCCTGAGATAACATCCAACATGCCTATGTAAATTTGCAAATCGCACCCCCCTCTTAACAGTAGGGGGTTTGCTGGTGAAGATTCTCAGTCATCCAGGACATGATAAAATCAGAACAAGCGCTCAATACAAAAACAAGTAGGGGGTTTCTTAAGGCCTTTGTTAGACTAATCCCAAGATGAGGCTCCTCTGAGGCCCCAGGGCAGGTTCCCATTGTCATTGTCACATTGTTCTATACACTCCCACAAGGGGCAACAGTGAGGTATACACAGATTTTATGGGGAGACGAGGGGAGAAGTCATACACATACACAAAAAAACCTATTTTGATGACTTTTTGGGACGTTTGAGATTTTTGGTTTAAAATGCATTTTGGAGCATGCTGAATGCGATTATATGGTTTTCTAATTGGGGACCGTGGTTTTGGTCCCCAATTGCCAAGGTGTCCCCAAATGACTGGTGTGTAAACGTGTTGAAGACCCCAAATGGGACATAATCAAACGCACACGCACGCACGCACGCACGCACACACACACACACACAAGAATAAATGTTTGGCTACAACAAGCTAATCGTAGCAGCTACTGGAGCATCATTTTTCTTCATACATTTTGCTACTTTCAACTTTTAATTATTATTATTATTATTATTATTATTATTTTTACTTTTCATGTTTAACTAACTTTTTAGTACTTTTAGGCTTTAGCTGAAAAGTTGCTGTGATTAGCTTTGAGCTAGCCTGGTTAAAACCAGACCCTTGTCCTTCACTTCGCTTCGGACTAGGGTCTGGACTTTCTCCATAGAGAAACGATTCTTGCTGGAGGCGTGGCCTCTGCTGATGGCTGCTCCCCCGTGGTCTGCTGAACTTGACTTCAGCTCCGCCTCCTGCTGAATTTTCTCTCGCTACGTTGCATATTCTGTGTTTATATGTTAATAAAACGTCCTAATAAAATAAAATAAAACCATGGATCGCTGGTCCAACACACCAGAAGACCAGGAAATCTGATGGGACTCGGGCAGCAACGTAAAACCCGAGTTTAAATCTCTCGTGACAACCTCAGTCATTTCCTTGTTCATTTCACTCAGCGGAGGGAGAGGAGGATGAGGAGGAGGAGGAGGGAGCGAGCGATCACTTGACTTTTGGCAAAAAAAAACAAAAGAAAACTCCAGATAAGGGATTAAGAAGGGGAAATTAATACATTTGTGTCACATATAAAACAGTCCTGCATCGCTTTGCATCGCTTTGAATGAGAACATGCGAATGCTCGTTGGCTGCGCACTCCCCCGTGGTCTGCTGAATTTGATTTCAGCTCCACCTCCTGCTGAATTTTCTCTCGCTGCCGTTGCATATTCTGTGTTTATATGTTAATAAAACATCCTAATAAAATAAAATAAAACCATGGAGCGCTGGTCCAACACACCAGAAGACCAGAAAAGATGGGACTCGGGCAGCAAAGTAAAACCCGAGTTTAATTCTCTCGTGACAACCTCAGTCATTTCCTTGTTCATTTCACTCAGCGGAGGGAGAGGAGGAGAAGGAGGAGGGAGGAGGGAGCGATTACTTGACTTTTGGGGAAAAAAAACAAAAGAAAATGCCAGATAAGGGATTAAGAAGGGGAAATTAATACATTTGTGTCACATATAAAACAGTCCTGCATCGCTTTGCATCGCTTTGAATGAGAACATGCGAATGCTCGCTGGCTGCGCTGGAACAGGTGGGGGCGTGCGTTAGGGGCCAAAAATTCCGCCCCTTCTGTTCTCTGATTGGTCCGGTAAAAAATCGGCCGGAGAAATCCTTCTCTATGGGAGAAATCCCAGACTGTGCAGTGAAGGGAAATGAGAATTGAGCGGAGCTGTGCAGGAAGGCGAGGGCCAGGCTAGCTTTGAGCATGCATTTAGCATTTATAGTTAGCAATTTGCTACTTAGGTTTTGACTACATTTTGCTACTTAGCTTCCAGCTAACGGTTTTTGTTGCTACTTCTAGCTGTCACATTTCCCATTAGCCTACATTTTGTTAGCATTTATTACTTTTAGCTACTACTAGCTAAAACAGTTGCAACTTTTAGTCAGAACTGGTACTTTTGTCTTTTAACGTGCATTTTAAATGTTTTTGCTAGCGTTTTATTACTTTAAGTTAGCGGCTCAAATGTTTTGCTGCTTTTTTTTTTTGCTAGCAATTTGCCTTTTAGCTGTTGACTAGCATTTTGCTACTTGAACTCTCAACTCAGTTTCAGCAACGTTTGTTAAGTTCAGTTCTGCACCAGGCCTCTCTTTTGTGCACCGTTTGCCTCTGAAGGTGTTCGTTAAACTTCAGAGCAGTCCGGCGCTTGTCATGTATCTGTGGCTTCATGGCAGCCTCTCTGCCTCCTAAACTGAACAAAAGAGTTAGCACTCTGTTGTCTCTGATAAACCGACCAATTACACAGAGGAGGGTGTAAGACGTGCAACTTATTTACTGTCACTGGACCCTGACAAACCACATGTCCCGCGTTGTTGGAGGGAAAAGACGCAGCTTCGTGTCATTTCTCTTTCTGAAGCGACTCACTTTGCTTTGTTTCCTCCCCTCTGGAGAGAATAGATTGTTCCTGCTTCACACAGAAAATTGCACAATTATCTCCTAAATAAGCGGTATTATTTCATTGTTAGTCAGACTGAAGAGTCATTTCTGTAATTGTGAGCCTTTGTTGTGGAACTACCTTCAACTTGCTCTCAGTTTGGGTTTCGGTCCATCAAATGTCACTTATTATTTTCATGCTATAAACGGCTTCAGATGACTGACTGACGACAGGAAGTGGGTTGCTGTTGATGGTAAGAATTAGATGCTGGTACTGCTGATGACCAGACTCTGTATGCTATTTTATGGCATCAAATGAGTCATGAAGTGTACATGAAGTGGAATGAAATTGTGTACACATCTAACAATAGCAAAAATATAAATTGTAAAAATAAACTGTAAATAAGGATCTAAGATGAGTATGTATGTCATTTTGTTAATTGTGAAAAAAATAATTAAGTATAGAAATTAAGCATAAAGTTAAAGTGATGCACAATATTATCGGCATGGTATCGGTATTGCTTGATATTAACATTACATTTCAATATCGGATATCGGCCGTTCCATTAAAATAATTGCCGATATAAAAGGCACTGTTTTTGCCTGCACACTGCAGCTAGGAACCTGGAACAAGCCTCCACAAGTGAGACAGCATCGCAGGTGACTAATGCTAATAACATTTAACACTTTTCATTTAATATCAGTTAAAGTGCTATGCATATCATATGGCTGTTACTTAATATATGTCACCAGCTTTTACAGCTGTTGCACATTTTTTGTAGCAAATAAGCCTAAATAAGAGGGCTATGTTCTGACAAAAGAATGTGTATAACATATTGGTATCAGCATCAGTTATCGGCCAAACAAGTTTTAACATTTCGGCATATTGGATATCGGCCAAAAATCCAATATTGTGCGTTCCTAGTGAGTATGTTTTGCTCCTTGTACTTGTTCCAGTATTCACATATTTGCAATAGAAATGTCAGGAAAACGGCTAAAGTTACTACGCTACTATTTTTGCTACTATTCCTCTTGATTGTCCTTTTGGTCGCTATTTTGTTTTGATTAGTTTAAAAAAAAGCGATACTCAAATGTGTATGCCTATGCCTATTTTATGACTGTCTATTGTTGTCGTTGTTATCCATTGTTGTCATCACTCTTTAAGAAATCAGGTCTCTCTTGTAAATGAGTGCCTGAGGCTCATTGAGATTAACCTGTCTAAATAAAGGTTGAATGAACTTTTTTGTTGTTTGTACAACCAATAAAATTCAGTTTTATGTTAGTTTTGGTTAAAGCTTGAACGAGCTGCATGTGGCCCCAGAGCCGCAGGTTGCAGACCCCTGATCATGACAATATTAATTTGTTTTGAGATGCACACTTCATATAAACTGTTGCACAGGCCAATGAAGCAAAGAAAAATAAAAAAAGGCCTAGAAGACCTACATGACTCCTGCGTTTCCCACCCAGCCACAACTTAGAGAAGTTTTTATTTTAGTTGCAACTTTGCAGTTTTTTCTTTAGCAAGCTGTTTGATCAATCCAGAGCAGTAAAAAACACCTTTATTATGCCCAAATGCACCAAGTTTGGCACACGGAGTCTGATGCATATTTTTATGGGTGCAGGCATTAAATGGAGATATCATCAGGGAAATTGATTTCTGTGGTCGTCTTTGTTGTTTTTTACAGGAGAAAATGACAAATAAATACTGCTTCCTTCTGATTTGGCATAAACATTTAATAAATTACCAGTAGCTGTGAAATCATGCAGACTTTTTTTCCAGTTTTTACAATCCAAACTTTTCATTGTTTGCAATTTGTCATTTTTGTGCTTTTCTGTTAAATAAAAAGTTTACTAAATATGTTTCAAACAGCGAGACAAAACAAATAAAAAATGTCCAACCAGTTTGTAGAAATATTGAAGAATGGATATAAATATTGTATGTATTCATGAACATGCAGCAGTCTCAGCTGGCAAACTAAAGTCCGAGGAACAAATGCATGCACATGTTGAACAAACTATGTGTGCCTTCACAACAAATAAAAATGATGCTAATTTAAATCTGCAACAGCACACAGCTGGGCTTCTTTTATTTTTAAAGATATTAAATTATGTAACATGCATTTACATGTTTTTATTTTGTAGGATTTACTCCTAAAATCATTTGGTTTGCTTACCATTTTTTCCGTTTTACATGCCACACCGCCCTATAAGTTGCATTAGTCCCGATATGTCCAACATAGAGGAAATATCCATACATATGTCACTTCACTGTATAAGTCTATTATTATCTATTATGGGTTACTGCTGATGTGTCACATTTGTTACGCGTCACCGCTGACAGCCCAGAAATGTCACAGGGCATGCAAATTATGCACACAATATAAGTGACTTATAGGCCAAAAAAAAAACAGTAATTTAAAGTTAAATATTTTTTATTAAAGACGTTTGACCAATTACCTCATGCTTTCTGTCTGTATTGAAGGAACAAGTAAATTGTAAAAGTATTTAAAAGGCACAGTTCTGTTTCTGAAGTCAGGCTTTGATACATTTGTTGTGTGATGAGTTAAATGCAGAACACAACTTTTGTCATTGTGTGGCCACACGGACAATACAGAGAACTTCTGTTCATGCTTTTGTTGTGCTTAATGTTTTTTATTTATTTATTTATTTTTTAAATGTGCAAAACAAGTACCGGTAGACCCATTCTAATCAGATTTATAATTTGGAGCAGATCTCGTTAACATAAAATATGTTTTATTGACTTGTTAATTTAAATCCACTAATCCATAACATCATGGATGTATGTTCAAACATTATTCTGAATAACTCAAATAGATGTTGTAGTTATTATTCCATATGGTTTGGATCCAGCTCCAGTGCAGAGGTTCTCGTTGTTTTTGTCACTCAGAGTGGAGCATCTTTAGTGCGCCTCTCATCCCAACCAACACTGACTTCATCAAACAAAATGCAACGTCAAAGCTGCAGCATATGGAAGAATAAACGTAGAGAATAAACAATCTTTTTATAGACACTCGGGTGGATTGACATAAAATGTCTTAGTATGAAAAACATCCACAGTGAAAATATTCTTGCTCTTTGTCAAATCCAATAAATGTTTTTGAAGTTTACATTGGAAGCACTGACTTATGAGAAAGTCAGCTAATGCAGAGCTGCATTGTTTAGCTATTACCATATTTCTTGGACTATAAAGCACACTTAAAATCCTTAAAGTTTCTCAAAAATTGACAATGAGCTATTGAATCAGGTGCACCTTATGTATTAATTCTGGTTGTGCTTATTGACCTCGAACCAATTTTATGTGGTGGAGGGGGTGGCCAATGGTGGTCTTGGCTGTGATAGATTAATCTTCAACCATCCCTAGAGCCACTTCAATCACTGGTGGAAACTATACTTTTAATCAATAAAATAAAAAATAAAAAAACTACAAATCATTGTTTGTTCTAATGATGTGATTCCGTTCACAGTTCCGTTGACAGAGCAGGGAACCCTGCTTGTATAGTGGTAGGGGAAACACTGATTTAAATATATATAGGTGGCCATCTTGAATTTTGACTCGGCAATCCATTTTTTTGAAATCGGGACATGTTCTACACCTAGCTATAACTACACACTACAATGGAAGTCGGTACGTCACTTATCTTTCAAGTTATTGTGCTTACAACACGCACGGACAAACGGACGGAAGGTATTTCCAGTTCCCCGTCTTTGCTCTGAGACGGGGAGACAATAAATGTCCTTGTGTCTTTGAAAGAATCCATATCACCCGCTGCCTTTGCGCAACAGTTTGAAACTTAAACTCTCATGTTGAGAAACAACCAAGTTGTAGCCAGTTAGGTCAAATCTATAACATTATGCAAAATTTTATATCGTATAGCAAGGTGAGAAAATGTTTGAGATCAGTCTCATCAAACGTTAGCTGCCAAACTGATTGAGCTAAAGAATGTTTTGTGTTTGACGGTCACAGCTGTGGCAGCCATATTGACTGAAGTTGACTCCAAAAGATCATGAGTTGTTCACTTATCGATTGCTTTCAGGGAGTTTCAGTAAACTCCATCTAGTTTGTAATGAGATTATTTTGCTAATGTTACAGACTAATGAACTACAGACACAGGCAAATCATTACTGTTTCACCTTTGTCCTTAGCAACAGGTGATAACAAACCACAGAATACTAAAACTCTGGTTAAGTTTGGTCAACTTATAAAGTGCTGGCTGATGACTGAGTCAACGGTTAGCGGTTATTAAAACCAGCTGGGACTTCCTGTCTTTACTCAGACACTGCAGCAGAGTTGCCATGCTTCATTTTCCGTTCTGTTTCCCCTCAGCTGCTGCAGAAATTGTCATGGCATGCTCACACGAACATCAGAGTAATCTGTGCTGTGGAGCGGGAACCTTCGCCTGCACTTGTCAGTGTTTTTGCAAAGAAGAGTGTAGGTGTCTGTGATAGATGGAGTGAAAGACCCGCTGCTGGACGTCTACGCATTTTCTTGTTTGTGTTCAGGTGTATCTGTGTAGGAGAGAAGAGGAGAGTAGGTGGAGGTAATAAATAATAACTCCAGTGATTGACATGTCAGGTTGGATAAGGACGGGGGGACCCTCATTAGCCGCATCCATCTTGAGCGCCATATTTCTACGACGATGTCAAATGTGCTGCCTATTAGTGCCACTTATAGAGACAAGTCCCTGCAGGAAGGGGAGCACATCCGAGTGGAAGCCCTCGCTTTGGAAATATCTCAGAGGGCCTCTGTCTTTTCTACTACATGTCATGTTTGGGTTCACTTCGTAGGTGCATCATTTTCCTGATAGAGATGGATGTGAGGAGATTACTGCAAATGATTATCACCCGCCGCCAAAGGCAATATTGTAATGTATTTGCCTAGGTCGGTGTTAGTTTGTGTCATGAGCAAAATACAGTATATATTAAAAAAAAACACTGAAAATAAGTTTGTACTCAGTGGACATCTAAAGCTTAGTAAGTTTTGTAATTATCTTGATTCAAGAAGGCATCCACAAGGGTCAAAATGGTGATAACTTGGTGAGTTTTACAGATATGAGCTAAAATTTGGAGTGGCAGTACCATTGTAGCTGAGAATGATCCTCTAGTCTATATTCTGATGATCCACACAAGATTTGATTGGCCTTGTTACTGTTTTTAAGTGTTTTATAAATAAAGTGGTATGGTATGGTACCAGGGCTTAATTTGTAAACTAATCAATGCTGGAATGCAAATGGTGGGCGGGCCGATGAGGGAGTGGGGGTGGGTGGGGGAAGTGGAAGGAGCTTGTGGGTCCTGTGCGTAAGGTATGGCAAGCCAAGTGACCCATTAATAGCCAGGCATTTGGTAAAAGTTAATTAATAGACACTTTTACCACATGTCTGGTTACTAATGAGCCACTTGGCTTGCCATATTGATGAAGACACTTCATCCCCGCGGGACATGCTGTCCGCGTCTCTATTGGGCAGGAGCATGTGTGCGAGCTGGTGCGACCGCTGCATCCATACTATCCACTCCACAGACTGGGCAACGACTCCTCTCGTATTTTTAATAAATAATAAAAATAAAAATACGTGATGACTTTGGACTTTTAGGCACGGACATTTGAGTTGCCGGATTTGAGCAAACAATTGCTGGAACACACCCGGTCAAAATGAGAGAGTTCCTGGATCTAGTTCTGACAGGATCCGGCTCAAATTAAGCCCTGTATGGTATGGTACGGTGTGGGTACGATATGGTAAGATGTGTTTGAACCTTTACAGAACTGATTTTAAAGTCTAAAGAACAAATAAGTAAGCTTAATCATCCAGGTAAATAAATTACAAAAAAAATAAAAAAAAATCCTGTCATCTGGACAGTTTCTTCTTGGAAGAAACATTTTGTCTTTCATTCGAAAGACTTGTTCAGTCTGAGACCTGCCAAAAAAATCTGTTGTATAAATAGCACCTTATTTATGTGTTTCAATCCAGAGGGCGGGCCCCAGAAAGCATCTTATCACCAGCAAACTTGTTGGTCCACTATGTGAGTGCTGCTTGTGGGACACAGTTTGTTTTGGCTCCTTGGACTGATGAAGTCCTATGGATGAAGGATGAAATATCTCAACAACAACAAAAAGAAGAAACCGTCCAGATGACCTGACTGAATTTTGTTGAACTGCAGGAGGTTGCACATATGATTTAAACAGCATTATTTTCATCATTTCTCAGCATTAAATTATTTTAGTTTAAAACTTGGGCACAAACGGTGGAAGCTGTGAGCTTGGAGTCTGTTTAGTGGGTGTGGCCTTACTGCACTGTGTTCAGCACAATCATCTGAAGGTTCTGTGCACAGAAATGTTCAAACCAGCAGGTTCTGACGGCGTTATGAGGGTCAAGTGTTTGTGTGTGATTCAGTTCTGCCTTCTCCACGCGTGTTATGTTGTCCTCTTCGGAAGGTTGTAAGGATGTAATTACAGATAGCACTTCACACAATGAGAACCTGTTGTCGACTTTGCTGACGGTGTCTGCATGATTGTCAGCAACAGAAGGAGGAGATAATTCATTTGCATTGAAGTGATGTGAAGGCTGCTGCTGCAAAACACAAAAAATACCTTTTATGATGAGAGGGCTGGGGATCTTTTATTACAGTCCAACTGTTGGGAGAATTGGCAGCAGCGTTAGACAGAAAACAATATTTTGTAATTTGTATTTTGAAATGAAGACACATCTGAACTGATTCTGTGGTTCTGTCTATCAGGTGGCTGGAATTAAAGGCATGCTAATCGCCAACAAGAGGCAGGACAACCAGGTGAAGACCTACATCACCTACAATAAAGGCCGGGACTGGAGGCTGCTGCAGGCTCCTGCTTCCGACCTGGACGGGAACGACGTCCACTGCATACTGGTAAAATACTGCGCCGTATATCTAAATACGCTAAGCTGTCAATGCTGCTTCTGTTTACAGAGATGTGGCGTTGACACGGCCGGTGGAGACGTGCCAGGCGTTATTAGAGTTTATGATTTAAAGTTAACAGCGTTCCTTTATTGTGAGCCATGCAAACATTAAGCCATTAGCTGTAATTAAGCCACAAATAACCTAGCTTTACTTGATCTTGCAATATGTTTGGCATCTGGTTGTATTGCACATCTGTCAGAAGAAACCTGTTGCTGAAGGGCACACCTGAGGGTGCAGTCGCTGTGGAAATAAGCAGCAGGTCTGTAAAACTGATCAAATTGACTAAAGGTCTAGAAAGAAACCGAACAAAACCTTTAAATCTGGACTCTTTGTGACAGCCTGCAGAAGAAAAACGCCCAAGTTTATAAATGATTCATATTTTACAAAACATTAACTTTCTTTTTTGATGAATCTGAGGTTCCACACTTTTTTTATGATGCAGCACTATGCTCCTGTAATAAGTTATGGTTGCACAAAGAGTGAGATGGACTCTTGAAGGTACATTTTAGGTGGCTACGTTTCTCAAAGTTTGTTTACAGCCTCAAAACGTGGCAACAAAGTGAAGAAGTGGATCATGTTCCAGAAGCTGAAGGAATAACTGAACCAGATGTGAAAGTCTAAATCCCTAAAGATCCCATTATTCATGATAACTGCCAATCTTGGGGTACATTGGTTTTACATAACTACTGACAAACTCAACTCCATCCATCCATCCATCCATCCATCCATCCATCCATCCATCCAAGTTAAGTCCAGTTGTGTTTGTCATATGCAAGGTTAACAGTACAATGATATGCTCAGGATGAAAAGAACCGATTTGACTCGCTAAAAATACAGAACAAGTAAACAAGAAAAACTGAAGCATTGAATAAGGGTACAAAAATAAAGTGCCAAAAAGTGAAAAAGTAATTATAATATTTACAAGGTCCTAAAGAGAAAATAGTAAACAAAAACTGGTAGAAATTTAACGGTGCATGCAGGATCAGTTTGTATGAATAAGTATTTCAAGGTAGTACTATAAGCTAAAATGCACATGATATGTACTGCACATAACTAACATGTACTACACAGGTTGTGTGACAGGTTACTGCAAAGGCAGTGGGTGACATGGAGATTCAATTATCATGGTAAGGTAGCGACAGGGATACTGTATAGTTCGTCCTTCCGTCTGTCCGTCCGTCTGTCCATCCATCCATCTATCCATTCATCCATCCATTATCTTTACCCGCTTCTTCCTTTTTAGGAACCAGGGGTCACTGGTGCCCATGCCCAGCCATCAATGTGCGAGAGGCTGGGGACACCCTGGACAGGTCTCCAGTCCATCACAGAGACACATAGAGACAAACGAGACAAACTGTGACACTGTCCTGGACTGGTTCAATTCTTTCCTCTCCAATAGGCTGGAATGTGTTAGTCTTGGCAATGCCACGTCCCAGACAGTCTGTGTCTCCTGTGGTGTCCCTCAGGGGTCAGTTCTGGGGCCCCTGCTGTTTTCCCTCTACATGCTGCCTTTGGGTCAAATTATTAATCAGTTCAACATTTCTTTTCACTGTTATGCCGACGATACACAGCTTTACATCAGGACTGGAGCATCCTCATCTTCCCCATTGTCATCTCCATCTTCACTCACTGCCCTCTCTACCTGCCTGGAGGAAATAAGGGCATGGATGAATCAGAACTTTCTTCAATTAAACTGCTCCAAGACTGAGGCCATACTGATTGGCACCCCTCACCAGGTACAAACATCAACTATAACAACAATTTCCTTTTCTGGACAAGACATCCCCCTCTCCACCTCTGTTACAAATCTTGGAATAAAAATGGACTCTCATCTTACATTTGAAAATCACATTAAGCATCTGTTTAAAACCTGCTTCTTCCATCTTCGAAACATCTCCAGACTTCACCCATCTCTGACTTTTTCTGATGCTGAGAAACTCGTCCATGCTTTTGTCTCCTCCAGCCTCGACTACTGCAACTCCCTGTTTATTGGAATCCCTAGCAAAAACCTTCAGAAGCTTCATTATATTCAAAAAAGTGCAGCAAGGATTTTATTGAGAGCTTGTGAATTTGAACATATTACGCCCATTCTCCATAACCTCCATTGGCTTAATGTCACCTACAGAATTCAGTACAAAACTGCTCTCATCATACACCAATGCTTACACGGAACTTCACCAGATTATCTAAAGGACATTCTTGCTCCATATTCATCCACCCGGTCTCTACGATCACAGAACAGTAATCTCCTTCACATTCCACGAACCAAATTAAGGACCATGGGAGACCGGGCTTTCAGTGTGGCTGCCCCCCGCCTATGGAACTCCCTCCCTGACTACCTGAGAGCTCCACAGTCACTGGTTGACTTTAAACAAGGCTTAAAGACCTTTCTTTTTAAGCGAGCCTACTCTGCCTCCACATGATTTAACCTTTAATCTTAGTTGATATTATCATTGATTTTACTTGATTTTATCACTTGTTTTTATTTGGTCTTTGATTTTTGTTACACTTTGTAGCACTTTGAGATTTGCGTTAATGAAAAGTGCGTTATACATTAAATTCATTATTATTATTATTATTAAACAGCCATTCACTCTCTCACTCACACCTATGGACAATTTAGAGTTCCAATTGTCCGAATGTGCATGTTTTTAGACTGTGGAAACCCACATGTGCACAGAGAGAACATAAAACTCCACCCAGAAAGATCCCGTGCTGGGATTTGACCAGCTCCACCAACTGCACCACCGAGTGCCTCCCACAAACCCAACTCATCTTAAAAAAAAAAAAGAGATTACATAGTCCTCACCTATCATGGGGTTATGTTCCTGAGACTCCCACGATAGGTGAAAATCCCAAAAGTAGTGGCGTTATATTTATTTTATTATTTATGTATGTTTAAGGCTTCATAAACCCTTCCCACTCTCTTATAAACACTTTGAATGCTCTTGAACTCTTTGGCGCTGATGGTAAAGATGATAACAATGAGATGAGTGTACATTGAAGCCACAAGACGTGAACTGCGATATAACGAGGGACGACTGTACATATTAAATCATCAGTTTTGACTATGCTGGTTACAAGTACAATGTTTTGAAGCTCGTGCAATAATCTGACAATGTACAAAAAGCCTAAATAAGTTACCATATCCGTCAGCGTATAAGTCGCACCGGAGTATAAGTCGCACCAACCTAATTATGCCCAATTAAATGGAAAAATCAACGTATAAGTCGCATCGGCCTATAAGTCGCACCGGCCTATAGGTCGCACCTCACGTGAACTGGTGTTTTGCCCAAAATGGACTGGCTGCCAAATTGTTTGGAAGGACTTTTGACAAGATTATCACATAAAAACTACAGTATTTTGTTTGATGTGTCTTAGTTGAACTTTTCATTAATAAATGAACATTATTTTGGACTGGCTGCCAAATTGTTTGGAAGGACTTTTGACAAGATTATCACATAAAAACTACAGTATTTTGTTTGATGTGTCTTAGTTGAACTTTTCATTAATAAATGAACATTATTTTGGACTGGCTGCCAAATTGTTTGGAAGGACTTTTGACAAGATTATCACATAAAAACTACAGTATTTTGTTTGATGTGTCTTAGTTGAACTTTTCATTAATAAATGAACATTATTTTGGACTGGCTGCCAAATTGTTTGGAAGGACTTTTGACAAGATTATCACATAAAAACTACAGTATTTTGTTTGATGTGTCTTAGTTGAACTTTTCATTAATAAATGAACATAATTTTTGTATATTTTGTGTCTTTCATCATTTATCTTTAAAGATAAACACATAAAATATATTTTTATTAGCTGACATTACAGTAAAAAACGTGTCTCAGTTTAAAATGATGACAGAAACAGATACTGTATTTATTTTATGGTTTTTATTTATTTATTCAAAACCATTGAAGTCTTCATCTTCTGTGTCACTGCACCATTTTTGGACCAGGCAGATGTCAACAGTGTAGGTACTGTAAAGGGTTTCTTAGCGCCCATAGCGGCCGAAACTGGTACTGCACCATTTTTGGAGTTTTTGACCAAAGTCAAATTATGACCAAAATATTGGAAAAATCGACGTATAAGTCGCACCGGCCTATAAGTCGCAGGGCTTAGAAATGTAGGCAAAAAGGTGCGACTTATACGCCGGAGAATACGGTATCTTATCCACTCATCTTATTTTTGCCTGATCATAATGACCCAAACTGTGTGTGCTACCAGTCATACCTTACACAGAAAACAAGCTGAGGAACAGATCTGAGTGCAGCCGTGCACAAACCAACCAGGTCAAATTCAAAATGTAATTACCGTTCGGTAAATGGTAAATGGACTGTACTAATTTAGCACCTTTCTATCTTATCATGATACGCAAAGCACTTTACACTACAATCTGTGCCCTCATTTACCCATTCATACAGCACTCTACCTTTACAAAGAATAATAATAAGGGACCGAGATGAGGTAGAGGTTGGGCAGCCAACCTGGGATCAGAAAGTTGCAGTTCAACTCCCAGCCTATCCCACATGTCATGGTGTCTCTGAGCAAGACAGTTAATCCCCAATTTTCTCCCTGGGCAATTACATAGCTGCCCACTGCTCCACCTGGGTGTATCTCAGGTGTGATGGGTTAAATGCAGAGAACTACCGGTAATTTCATCATTTTATGGGAACATATGACAATTCATAGCACTTATACTTAATCAGTGCTTCAGATCACATTAATACACTGATGGGACACACATCGGAGGCAATGAGGGGTTCACTGTTTTGCCCAGGGACACTTCAGCATGTGGCTGCTGGTGGAATTGAACCTCCAACTCTCGCATTGGAGGATGACTGCTCTAACCACTCAGCCACATCCGCCCCAGGTGCAACTATTGTTTTACTGTTAATTCAAAACACAGAGAAGACAAGTTCAACTGTCAAGTTCAACCCAACAATGTTCAGTCAGGTCATCTGGACGTTTATTTTTTATTTTTTTTGCTGAGACGCTTCGTCCTTTATCCAAAGGGCTTCTTCAATCTGAAGAGCCACCAAACAAAACTGATTCCCACAAACAGCATATTCCACAGTGGAAAAAAAAGAGCTGTTTTCTGGTGCTAAGATGGCCTCCAGGGCCCACCCTCTCCCCTGTCAACTCCTCTGAGACAGTCATGACAAAGTGGTTCAAAACACCAAAGTTCATGCTCAAAAAAATAAACCGTCCAGATGACCTGAATGAACATTGTTGGATTTTATGCAAAGTACCTGGATTACTGAGCATGAACTTGGTGTTTTGAACCACTTTGTCATGACTGTCTCAAATGAGTTTATGGGGGAGAGGGCGGGCCCTAGAGGCCATTTTAGCACCAGCAAACAGTTTTTTTTCTTCCCATTATGGAGTATGCTGTTTGTGGGAATGCATTTTGTTTGGTGGGTCCTCAGATTGAAGAAGTCCTTTGGATGAAGGACGAAACATCTCAGCAAAAAAAGAAACCGTCCAGATGAACATTGTTTATTTTTATTATTTTGTATTCATTTATTTTATTTTATTTATTCATTTCAAATTTAAAACACAAAATAAACAATTCCAAAGCATATGAAGAAAAAAAAACAGATTTAAAATGAAAGGAAGCAGAAGAAGAATAAATATTCTTATATTATCTGCCCCTTCTTAAAACAAAAATCTATTCAACAATCAATTCAAACAACGATTATCATGAACAAAATTAATAACTCATAACAACTGCCGATTTATAGCACATTTGCAATTTTACATTTATATATATCTATTTAAGAATTTATTCTTAATCATTTTCTTAAATATAGACATTGACTTAGCTTTTTGGACATCATTTTCAAAACCATTCCATAAATCTATTGTTGGATTTTATACCTGGATTATTTAGCATGGACTTTGATGTCAAGTTCAACGTTTTTAGTTTCACTCAGATTTCCTCTGAACAGCATCTGAAAGCATCAACTCTTCATTACATTCAGTCCAAGCAAATCCTCATGAAGTCCAGCTCATGTCAGTGTAATCATTTTTTTTACTTCAGTCTGTCAGTTTTCATTAAAAAGCCAACTTGTAAATCAAAGTGTAGCTTTAGAAGCCAACAGATTGTTTGCTTTAAGCCAACATTCTGGCCGTTTAGCAAACACTGGACAGCGACGGCGAGGACTTCCAACAGAAGCAGACTCGCGATGGGAAGCCATCTGCCCCGACCCGTTGGGTCGAGAGCGGTCGAGTAAATGAGACAGACTCGGTGCCAGAGTGATGGATCCAGATCGACTGCGTGTGTTAACATTCTGTCCTCATTAGACGGCCTCCCTGCACGTAAAACCAACAGGCTGGCTGTTAGCAGGGATCATGTTTTGAGACATTAGCGAGACTTCATGCTGCTTAAGAGGTGATTTCAGAGCCGTGCGGTGAGGCTTCCAGGTTTTCTGTGATTGCACATTCATGTGACATTTTAATTACCGCCATAGATTCCTTTTGATTACCCTGCTCGGTCCCGCTGCTTTGATGTCCTCACACTAGTGGCACGCTGTCTGTTGGCAGGATGAAGGCAGACATTGTTTTTCTGCTCTGTGAGCAACTCTAATTGTATTCTGTCGTGTGCATGCCTCCAAGGCTTGGCTTCATACTTGAATGCAAATTTTATTGCTCTTTGTATTAATGACAGATTAAATGCAATTAGCGAAACTTCTGAAAGCACCAGTTGTTCAGTTTTGGAAGACTAAAAAACAAGGCCTTTACTTCATAGTTGGTCATTTGTTTTTATTTCAGTGATATGATTTTCAAATAAATGGACTGTACTCATATAGCGCCTTTCTATCTTATTAAGACATTCAAAGCACTCCATTAGATATAAGAATAATCAGTGCCTTTAAATCACATTCATTCACCGATGGGACACACATCGGAGGCAATGAGGGGTTCGGTGTCTTGGGACACTTCAGCATGTGACTTCAGGTGCAATTGAACCCCCACCTCTTGCATTGGAGGACAACTTCTCTAACCACTCATCCATAGCCGCCCCAAATACCAGCTCTGAATTTCTTCTACCTGTCAATTAATTAAATAGTCTAAAGTTTCATCACACGTCCTGTCAACATACTCATGAATTCAACCTTATTTTTTTTCTGCACTTTTAAATTTTAAATCTGCATGCACTGTTTATTTTCCTCTTTTTCAGCCTTTTTGTTCCCTTCATCTTCAACTGCAAATGTCAGAGAATCCTTACGTGTCGGGAACGATCTCCAGCAAGAGTTCAGCGCCGGGAATTATCGTTGCCACAGGTGAGCAGGTCCACCGGAGCGTATCCACATGGGTTGCAACACACATTTAAACTAAAACGTTAATTCTAATAGGGTTCAATAAATGGCTCAATAAAATAAGGACAAGAAGAAGAAGAACAACAACAGCAGCAGCAAGAAGAAGAACAAGAGACACAAAGAAGAAGAATTTGATTTTTAACAAAACTTTATTTACACAATAAGTTAACACAAGCGTGTTAAAAAAGATGATGAAGAAGAAGAAGAGCAACAACAACAACAACAACAACAAGAGATCTGTTCCCTTATCAGTCAGTCACTCGGTGCAACATACTTGCTATGGGAATTGCGCCCCCGCGCGATTACCTGAAGGAATACATTCACACCTTTACGGCTAGGGCGTCAGCGTTGCGCCAGATGCCCCGCCCTCTGGGTATTTAAGCGGCTGAAACCAATCCATCTTTCTCTTTTTGCCCTTCACCTCGCTTAATACCTGAACTTCGTGGAACTTCTCTGTTGTCACATCGCTCGACTGAGGTGAGCTTGCTCCCTACACTGAGCGTACAGAGAAATTTTCCTGCGTATTGCTGGGCTGGCGAAAGCTAGTCCAGCGTTTTTCTACTTACCTCAAAGTTTTCTTCACTTTCCGTAGCTGCTTCGCTCGACGGTGCTAACTGCGACACAACCCTCTGCTAACTATTAGCAGGCTAACCAGCGAAAGCAAGACGACGGAGAGGACGGCTTCGAAAAAAAAAAAATATAGGACCAACTTCGACGCTTCTCGTCTCCGGACATGGTTCCCGAGAAGGGAAAACGGAGGACAAAGAAGAAGAAAACCAACAGGAAGACGAGCCCTCGCTCGCGCCCCTGCCCCAGCGGATACGGTTACTCCCTCTCGGCGACGGACATCCACGAGGCCTGTCCTGTCTGCCTAGGGATTCTATACGCGAGAAAAGCGCTGGAATTCCCCGACTCCTGCTCCCACTGCCGTCGAATGTCGGCGGTAGTGAGGAAACGCCGCGCGGACGCGTTGGCTAAATCCATGGCTAAGGCCGCGGTGCTGAAGGTCGCACGTCGCACAAAGCTGCTCGCTCCTGAACCGGAGCTTGAGAACGTGGACCTGGAATGCAACGGTCAAGTCGGAGAGGACAATGTGTCTGACTCCTTAGTTGCCGTCGAGAACTCGACGCCTGAAGTGTCTGACCAAGACCCCGAATACGGTTACATAGGAGAAAGTGTGGATTCCTTCCAGAACCTGACGCAGATCCTACCGGAACCGGACTTGTCGGTCCCTGCTCTGTTCGACCTGTGTCATAGGGCGGCGGATGCCCTGCAGGTCGCGTGGCCAGACCCCATGCCTCGCCAACAGGCTACGAGGCTGGCGGGAAACTATTTATATGCGAAGCAGCCGACAACGTCGCATAAGATGCCCATTTTTCCGGACTTCCTCATGGAGCTCAAACGCTCCTGGGCGGAACCCGGAGCTCCCATCACGCTGCCACTATCCCGACTCCTGGATGTCGCGGGAATGGAGACAGCGGGCCTTGCCAGCGCACCCCTGATAGAGGAGACCCTGGCGGCTCACCTGGTCCCCGCTACCACGGGGACGAAACCAACGCTACCCAGCAGGGCCTGCCGCACATTCAGAGAAACAACTTGAGAAGTGCTACAGGGCTCAAGGCCTCGCGGCTCGCGCAATGAATGCATCAACCATGGTGCAGGCGTACCTGGCAGAAAAACTGCAGGATATCCAGGTAACAAAAAATGAGCAGGCCGCAACGGAGGCCATGGAGGAGGCCCGCCGTACCTCTGACCTCGTGCTCTGCATGATGGGGAAAATAGCCATTTCCCAAGGCAAACCAATGGCGGAAATAGTTGTCACCCAGCGCCATCTTTGGCTAACATTGTCGGACCTCCCGGAAAACCAGAGGTCCACTTTCCTCCAACACCCGAGCGAGTCGACGGGACTCTTCGGGGGAGCCCTGGAACACGTCCAGGCCAGGTTGGAACAAAGATGCAAACAGGCGAAAGCCCTCCGAGAGGGGTTGTCGAGGAAAAGCTTTGCCCCCCACAAAGGAAAACATGCGTGGCCTCCCACGGAAGAGACCCGCTGGTGACAGTGAAAATTTCCAGTACCGGCCAAGGGCCTCTTCAGTGACCCCGTGTGGAATGCAGATTCAGACCTGATGAAGCAGGACAAACTGATAATTTTACAGGTTTTCCCGCCCCCGCGGTACGGGAACCTAACATTTTGAGCCCAGTCTCTACTTGTAAAATACTACGAAGAGCTTGTGACATGTGCGCGCGCACCAAACATGACTTGCCTACTGTACGTGTAAACAAAACAAACACTGTTTCAGGCATGTACAAAAATAAAAGTACCAAAGCACAGACTGCCCTGGTTCTTGACTCGAGTCCCATTTTTATAAAACACAAACCATGTGGTCAAACTATGAACCACAGAAAGATACACGAGCTCTGCCAGAGACGGTCAGATCTTGCGATATCTTCTGTTGGGCCGACCAGTCTGCTCGAAAGAGCGTGAGGGGTCAAAGGCCACCCCTCCAGCCCAAAAACATGACGAGCAGCAATTCAACATGCCGTCCAAGCTTAGTGGGCACGCGCAGGCCTGGAAGGCGTGTCTACCAAATGACACGTTGGGTCATGACAACAATGTGTCACGAGCTCAAGTTGCAGTTCAACTGTCCCACTTCACAGGGGTGCTGCAATCTAACATTAACCCTACACATGCACACGTGCTGAGGGAGGAAGTTTTGACAATGCTACAAAAGGGAGTGATTAGTTTGGTCTCAGGATGCAAACTACGCTCTGGCCACTACAGCAAGTACTTCCTGGTACCCAAAAAGGATCATTCCCTAAGATCGATTCTGGATCTCAGGGCTCTCAACAAAATAATTAAAACCTTTAAGTTCAAGATGCTTACACTGTGGCAAGTCCTCCCGTATGTGAGACAAGGAGACTACGCATTTACAGTGGATTTAAAGGATACCTACTTCCACATAGGCGTGTGGAGGAAACACAGAAAGTTCCTCCGCTTTGCTTTCGAAGGGAATGCTTATGAATTCAAGCCTTACCCTTCGGTTTAAAGACTGCTCCTCGTACATTGACTAAATGTTTGGATGCGGCCCTGACCCCCCTTAGGAATCAAGGACTCAGGGTCATGAATTACTTGGATGACCTGCTGATTCTGGCTGGAAGCAGAAAGCAGGCCCAGTCATACTCCTATAGGGTGATCTCTCACCTGGAGTCTCTCGGTTTTGTCATAAACCTACAAAAAAGGGTTCTAACACCATCACAGGTTACCGTATTTCTGGGAGTACAGATTGACACTGTCCGGTACAGAGCATGGCTCTCGAAGGAACGAGTTTCCTCCATTCACCGTTGCCTGGAAATATTTAAACTGGACCAACGGGTCCCTGTGAAGACCTCCCAACGCCTTTTAGGCCTCTTGACAGCAGCCATTCCTTGTGTGCCACACGCATTACTGAAAATGTGGGCCATACAAATATGGCTAAACCGACAGACACAACCTGCCCTGACTAATCAAGCAGGAAAGGTTAGAATAGATTCAGAGTGCCTGAGGGCCCTGGAATCTTGGAGAGGCCCGTCCGTTTTCACGGAAAGGGTCTCACTGGGAAGGGTGTCGTCTCGTGTAGTAATCTCGACAGACGCCTCTAAAACAGGATGGGGGCGAGCTGCAGATATCAGAACGCCCGCGGCCTTTGGAATGAACGGGAAGCGAGATTACATATCAACTTCCTGGAGTTGCTGGCCGTATTCCTGTCATTAAAATACTTCTTCAGTAAAGGTCTGATTGCTGGACAGCACATCCTGGTGAAATCAGATAACAGGACCACAGTGTCCTTCATCAACATAGAGGGAGGGACAAGGTCTTGGGCCCTCCTCGGACTGACGCAGAGGATGCTCACGTGGTGTGCTCCAAGAATCTTGTCACTTAGGTCAACTCATGTCCATGGTGATCTAAATTATGGAGCAGATGCCCTCTCAAGAGGGCCTCTCCTGGCGTCAGAATGGAGCCTGAACCCACGGATTGTGGAACAGGTCTGGTCACGATTTGGGAGAGCCTCTGGGGACTTGGTCGCTTGTAGGGCAAGCTCACAGTGTGACCTCTACTTCCCATTGAGGGAAACAGACGCACCTTTGGGAATGGATGCTCTGGCACATGATTGGCCAACAGGGGTGCTCTACTATGCCTTTCCACCTGTCCCCCTGATCGGGGCGACACTGGAACGTGTGCTCTAGGGACCTCTCTCCCTGATCCTCATAGCCCCCAGATGGCCACAGAAACCGTTGTTCCCGGAGTTGATTTCAATGTTATCAGGGATACCATGGCAATTGCCTCATCACAGGGATCTGCTGACTCAGGCACGTAGGCAGCTTCTACACCCACGTCCAAGGTTGTGGCAGCTTTCAGCCTGGCCTTTGAAGGGGACTGGCTGAGAGCCTAAGGCTTCGATTGCTTTATCCCAAAACAAATAGTTACAACATACACAAGGGTGCCCCTTGGTGTTTATGTTTTGCCTAGGAGATGTTTAATGGAAGAGTTTTCCCTCTCCCTAACTGATCTCCAACATCAGGATGGGCCCCACTTGTCAGTCGGGCCCTATATGTAAAAGAAGGTAAAAAGGTTTTTCACCTTAGGGATTTGGGAGGTTACCCTGTGCTTGACCTGGGTTTTTCTACCTCCACATTTGTCACCCAATTACTTGTGACGTAATGGATTCCTTGCTCCTCCTGTTTCTCAGGTTGTTCCAGAGAGAAAAAGGAGATGATGAGTACTCACACTAGTGGAGCACGCTTAGGCTGTCTCTAGCTGGTGTTGTTTATCTATATGCCCAGTTGAAACATCAAACTGATGTTCTTTACATTTGGCATTTTTTCCTCCCAGCCTGTGCTCTCTACATACCTTGTAGTAAGCAGCCGGGAGATGCCTGTCTTTTTAAGGCGGATGTTCTCACTTGCATTTTACTGAGCATTTCAAGGGCGTGAATGAATTATGTTCCCATAGCAAGCATGTTGCACAGAGTGACTGACTGATAACGGAACTGAAAGTTATGCACCATAACTCATGTTCCCTGAAGGAAGGGAACGAGGTGCAACATATCTGGCCCTTTTCAATGCTAAAAGCTCGGTGAAGTGCAATTTTGGAAAAGATGGATGGGCGTCAGCCGCTTAAATACCCAGAGGGCGGGGCCTCTGGCGCGACGCTGACGCCCTAGCCGTAAAGGCGTGAATGTATTCCTTCAGGTAATCGCACGGGGGCGCAATTCCCATAGCAAGTATGTTGCACCTCGTTCCCTTCCTTCAGGGAACATGAGTTATGGTGCATAACTTTCAGTTCGTGTCATTGACCTGATGACCCTTGTGTGGTCTCTCACTGTCTCAGCAGTTTTGTTGTTGTTGTTGTTGTTTCTTTTAGGGGAACTCTCTGAATCCCAAAAAAGTTAAAAACAAAACAACTGGACTTTATTTGTAACTGAAGACGTTTTGCTTCTCATCCGAGGAGCTTTCTCATTTCAATGAAACAAGGAGTGTGGGATTCAAGTTATGAAGCAGAGGTGTTCTGTAAGCGTGGATAATGGAGATTAGGCGTGTTTCCATCAAGGTTTCTAGGTGCGCATTATGAAGCATCGCATCAGAAAAGCTAAATGGAAACGGCATAATTCGAGTTAACTTCCTCTAAGTCGCTCTAAAGTTTATACGCTCGCTTGAGGTAGTTTTTGGGGAGTCGATTCAGAGCTGAGTCGGCTAAACGACAGATGGAAACAGATTAGCCGACTCAGTTCTGCCGCAGCGAACATTCACGTCACGTGACTGATCAGCTGTTTCCGCTCCGGACAACATGTAACATCGCTAAAACTAGTTGGCATGACAGAATAAATACAACTTGCCCGATAGCAACACATACCTGAAATATTCTCTCCATTTTGCCGAGATGTCTGTTTTCAAACGCTACTTCCTGTTTACTGTGGAAGTGCGTAACGCTGACGTCTGACGTATGGCGCTGACGTGTGACGTAATGACGCTGACGTCTGACGTAGAGACGCTTTGCGTGGCATTGCAGATGCGCTTCAAGCCAGTTTAATGGAAACACTTCTGATCCTCATAATTTTAATTTACATTTTAGCGAAATTTTCTAAAATTCGCTCAAAAATCGAATTTAAATTGGATGGAAACATAGCTATTGACACGTGCAGATTGACCTCTCACTCTTCACAATAGACTCACAGGGGCATCAAACTCACTTACAAAAGAGTGCCAAAATTAAAACATTTTTCAAACTAAGGGCCAATTTCAGAATCTACATTAACTCAAATTAAATATCCAACATCTTTTATTGGTCACAGGTTCCTCAACAAGAGTTTGATTGGTCTCATTTGACATTCTCTTGTGCTTTCAACATCAAAATCAAAGATTACTGAAAAAATTAAAGTACCAGAAGTATCTTATGTTTCACATATTATCTTGGGGCCCAAATAAGATGTCAATGAGGGCCACATTTGGCACCCGGGCCTTGACTTTGACACATATGCAATAGAGGATTGTTAGGTTTGTTGTTAGTCCCATCCACAGAGGGGCCACTCTGGTCACATGGTTGGAATTCCTGATACAGTAGGTGTGAAACTGGCTGGGTTTACAACTTTTCTTTCCTGTGGTGTGTGATATGAAGGAGGTGGCTTAGCACTGGAGAGTATTGCTGATATTTTCATTCTGAGTTGTTCTGCCTCCGTTTCTGCCACGTTGTTGCTCCTAATTGCAGATTCAGTGGCAGTGATCAGTTCTTCTCTAAACGTTTTTCTCCTCCTCCTCAGGAAGAAAGTTCTGGATCATGTTTCTACATACTGTATTTGGGGACACATTGTGCAGTAATGTGCATTTGGCAGAAGGGCCTCACTTTGTTTTCTGATGTGTCTGCAAATACAACAAAACAAAGACAAATGAGGCAAAATACAGATGTTAGCACTAGCTTGCTTTTTCTATGAGTGTGCACATTTATGATTAAGTATTTACTTTTTTTTTTTTTACTTTGTTGTGTAAGCAGAAAGCTTGGCGCCTTGACTGCAGGTTGTATATCAGTGCTCGTTTGCTTTGGTGCTGTGATTCACTTTGCCCGCTGCTCCTTTCAAGATGTCAGCCGGTGCAAAGATTATTTTACTAACATGACAAACAGTTCCATTTCAAACACATGCCTATTTACTGAGTCATGGCCCAGATATCAGCGCGGGACAAGAAACCAGTTCACCCACTGCACAGACGCCATAAAGCTTTGGAGGATTGAACAGCACAGTTGACGGGAGAGACGTCTCCACATCTCACATGAATGTATGCACAAATTAATATAAATATATCTCTCTGGAGCAGAACTCAGGAAAATAACTGAAGGAACAGCAAGCTGATCTGGGAAGCGAGCCAAAAACTAGATAAATCTTAAACATGGCGCAGTGAGTGCATGTAACGTTTCATGTGCGTGACCTCGTTATGGTTTTGCTGATCACATACAGAATATGTTTTGTCATCTCCCACTGCAGGAAACGTTGGAGCAGAGCTGTCGTACAACAACGTTGGCATGTTTGTGTCGTCGGACGCAGGCAATAGCTGGAGACCGGTGAGATGCACACACCAGGAAGTGACAGATTATCCCAGATTATCCCACTTTGTCGTCAGTTTACTGAGGACCTGGAATAAAAAGTATTAACGCCTGCCTGTTTGCCAACTTGCTGACACAGCACTGAATAGATCTACTGGTTGCAAAACATTTCTTGAAAGACTTGTTAAAAAAAACAACTAAAGAAGAATAAGTGAACTCACTACAGTATATTACAATGTACTCCCCATCCCCCTTTATTGTGCTAAACTAGCAGCACGCAATGCAGACGCAGTAGCTAAGATGCTACAGACATAGCGCTACACTTCTCTCATGCTTCTTTTTCTTCTTCTGTTTTAAAGGCAGCACACTCTGCTCTTCTTCTCTGTTTGTAACGTTAACAGCAGCGTGACCAGCTACAGTAACAGCTTTTGTTGTGCACAACATACTCGCGCTTTCTACTTGGCTACTGTAATGACAGTCTAAACACAAAATTTTTTTCTCGTTCATAAAAAGCTAAAATCTGGAACATTTCCAGGGACAGCTTTAAGCCTCCAGTATAGCTGTCCGTTGTGTCCAGCGCCGCTGGACTCGCGTGTGCTGCGCACCGGCAGTTCATATTATACTCTGTGCAAGCGCAGCTCTCTGGAGTGCAGGCTCCAGCAGCTGCAGCCGGGCGGAGCGTTTACCTACAGGACAAATTGAGGTCGCTGATTGGTCATTTGCTGACACGCAAGGCAGTTTATCAACGCGCGCGCGTAGGCATAGTAAAATTTGAGCTTGGCGCGTTCACGCCCGTGATCAAAGGCTTTTGCCGCGGCGCTCACACGGCGCTGACACGGCGTGCCGCGGCGCTCGGATTAGCGCGCAGCTATACTGGGGCCATTAGCCAGAGACAGATCATCCAAAACGGGTACTGCCCCCGTAAATCTGGAACGTCTGGCCACCTTGCTTGATTTCTTCATAGCTTTAAGTTAGACTAGAACTATCTAGCATTGCAAGGCACGTTCACGTAATTAACATATATCATCAAGCAACTGTATGTAATGTAAATTCCCCTTATTTTTAAAGCAATAACCATTAACCAGTTTTAATAATAATACATTTTATTTGTATAGCGCTTTTATAAATACCCAAAGATGCATTTTTACTATAACAATTTTACTTAGTTTAGTTAATTTTACTTCTTCCGGCACTCGGCAAGGCAGGTCGCATATCTTTCTGCTCTTCCCTCCCTAAGTTTTTCCTACTCCCTGCTTGCTTTTCGTCTCGTCTGCGACCCTTCAGCGCTCACTCGAACCAATATGGAATTAATAAATTGGGCTGTTTCTTCAATGGATAAGATTTTTTCCACGAAGCGGACCGTGCCAGGAGAAGCTGTCTGTCCCTCCGACACACACGCGGCTGGATACGTGCTGGACTCGTGGGGTCAGTGGCAGCCCATGTGTCTGACCGTCTTAAGTGTCGAGGACGTGGAGGATTTGTGGATTATTGGATTATTGGTAGCAACTGCTCTGTTTTTTGGCGTAAGCGGAGTTGTTTGTTACTGGAAACTGAGGGAGGCTTCGGCAGCTATCAGCGCGCTGTCGGCACTGCCTGATCAGCAAAATTCTCTGAACCGGGCCGTGAGCTCCTCATCCCAGCTGTTGTATGAGCTCAATCGCTCGCTTGGAGCGGTGGTGGATCACCGCGGACCTGCTGTGCGTTTTGGGACTTGTTTACAGCCACCCCGGATCAATCAAGGGACAGATGGGAGCTCATAGAGCGGAGAGGAGCGGAACCACATATTTGGATTTTTTTCGGCCATGAAACAGCACCACAGACTTGATGGCGGCAGTGGAAAAGAACACTGTGGTCTATTGGATAACAAACAAGAATATTATCTGGCTTCTGTACATGTCCTTGAAAAGTAGGCTGTCGGAAGCCATTCTCCTGGGAGCGAGGAGCTGAAGAAACCTGCTGCCCCCCCCCCCCCCCAGAGATTTCTGTGAAGCCTCAGATAACACCCAGCTGCACATCTGCTGAACTCTGTGTTTGTCTGAAATTACTCACAGACTTATCTCCTTGCCTGCCGTCTCTCCATTTGTTATTGTAACTAAATGTGCTTTTTGATATGGTTTTTACTGGATCACGCGGTGTCTTGAAGACAAAATGTGATTCATCTTTTTTTAATATCAATGCTGTAAAACCCCGTGTCTTTGCCTGTTTTCCTGCTTTTGACCTTCATCTGGGGACAGATGAGCGGCCGCGCTATAAGTATATCATGTGTTGATAAACATATCATGTGTTGATAAACATGTCATGTGCTTTGTTGAGCTGCAGCTTTTTTGCACTCATTCTCTCTCCTGGATGACTGTAACTACATATTTACGTTGTATTGGTGAAAATTGATGCAATGTCAATAAACCTTCTTATGTCTTATGTTATGTCTTATGTCTTAAATGGACTATGTTGCAGTTATTATTTTAATACTCTTTAATTTCTTGTGTTTGCTCAGATTTTTGAAGAGGAGCACAACATCTGGTTTTTGGACAAAGGAGGGGCCCTTGTTGCTGTAAAACAGCCGTCAGTACCAACCAGACACTTGTGGTATGTCCATTCAAAGATTTGTTTTTGACATTTGAACTTGCGTCTATTTGTGTTTTTATTCTATATTTTAAGGTGAGCTCAACCTTTACGGTTTGAGGAAAGAAGCGCCGCTTGATCTTTTTACTGCAGCACCTTGACTGCGGCGTCACCGTGTAAGATAAAACGTGCTGGCAATCTCATTTGAGAGCTTTTTTTTCTTCTTCTTCAAGCCACTTATCATTAGTAAGCAGAAGTGTAGGCACCACACGTGCACACACATCGTGTTTTAGTGTTTCCATTAACGAGTTCCCTTCCTCTTGCCAAGTCGGATGCTTACGCTTTGCTTCAGTGCCGACTAATCCAAGGGAGACCTGATCTGTTCTCCAGTCCTTTTTGCAACAATTTTGAAATTAGTTCTAGAACCGGTGAAGTGTGGCCTTCTGGGTTTTTGTCTCCTACCCAATTTAGGTGGGACGGAGGAGGAGATTTAAAAAACAGAACCGCCTGTGCATCTCCACAGCCAGCGTGCAGCAGCGACGTATTGTTTTCACAGCCGGTGTTCTCTTAAACACTTCCTCTGGCTGAATCCTGTCGCAGGTGCACGCCGCGGCTTCTTCTGTTGTCGCTGCTTTGAGCTGAGTGACAGCAGAGAGTTTTTTGAGGCGACGGGGGGATTTTTTCTTTTTTCAAGCTCAGGCCTCAGCAGTGTTTCAGTCCATGTCAAATCCGGTTCCTTCGAGTTCTTCTCACCGCAGCGCCAACGTTGATAAGCTGTCAGGATCGATAAAGTCGAGGACTGATGATGAAAGTTGTCCAGTTTTTTTCTTTGCCCTCTTATTCTCCCCGTGCACTTTTGTACTCAAACATAAAACAGTTCTATTCTCGTCTTGTTTCCCCACCTTCGTGCAGAAAGGGAGTGCTTTTCCCCTTTTGGACACTAAAACGTTTAGTCTTTTCATGTTTTCTGAGTGCAGTCAATGCTGACTGTCTCTTAAATATCCGTTTAATGCTCAGCCTTTTGATATTTACCCAAAGCTACAGCAGCTAATTGCACATGGGCTCTGAGACTCGTCTGATGAGACCAGCCACTCGTTCTGATCCCCACCTAAACCCTCCCCTCTGACCAGACTTTAACAGGGAGTGTCTGTTTCCGTGCCATCGCTGTTGTCGGGTTTGTGACAGGAATGTGTTCTGACACAGGGTCAGCTTTGACGAGGGGAGGCAGTGGACACAGCACAGCTTCTCCTCGATTCCTCTCTTTGTGGATGGAGTCTTGGTGGAGGCCGGGGCAGAGAACCAAATCATGACGTAAGTATCAAGGGTGTTAGAACGTGCTGGTCCTTGTGGGGTGCATTGGAAGTGGGGTGAATGTGTCCTGCTTAGTTTCTTGGATTAGATTAGATTAAACTTTATTGTCATGATGCAGAATACAAGTAGCTCCGCTCGTTGCATGCGGCGCTTTTGGGAGCGATTGCTGCTTCAGTCCACACACACACAAAGTTCTCCAGTTAATTTATCCGTATGAGGCAACCTCTGACCGGACCCCCGGACCTCAAAAGCCAGCAGTAGCCAGCAGTTCCCGCCCGCAGATGGTGCCTTCGCCGGCGGTCTGCTCGTTTTATTTCTGCCGGCTGCGCGTTGGGAGCGATCGCTAATACGCTAAAAATTGAACTAAAACGTAAAAATAACAATTATACTTTATTTATAAAGCCATTTAAAACAACCACAGCTGCAACAAAGTGCTGTACACATGAAATTAAGAACATTTAAACAAAAGATGAGATGAAATCAGGAATCAGGTGAGGGGCTGGACTCAGGTTTGGGGTGGGTTGTGCCTGCGGTTTGTGACGTCACAAGCCGCAGGATTTGAAAACAAAATGTATTTATCACTGACAAATAAATAGTAAATATACCCACTGGGTGCATTTATTTGGCCCTAGGACTGTTTTTTTTATGAAGTACATACCCAAAGTTGAGTAAAAAAAAAACATTAAAAAGTGAATTTTGAATATGTGGTCCCCTTTAAAGGGACGTGTTCAATAATGTTACAGCCTTGGGAAATAAGCTCTTTCTGAGTCTGTTGGTGAGCAGAGGCTATTGTAACACCTACCAGATGGTAGGAGATTGAAAAGTCCATCTTTAGGATGAGAAACCTCCATGATATTGTTCCTCACTCTGCCCAGGCAACATTTGGAAAGATGCATTCAACTGTGGGTAACTGAGTGTCAGTGATGCATTGGGTAGTTTTTGAACCCCCACTGGAGCGCCTTACGGTCAGATGCAGAGCAGTTGCTGTACAATACTGAGATGCAGTTTGTGGGAATGCTCTGGATGATATAAGTCCATCAATAACTTTGAGCACACGTGAGCTTTTTTAAGGCTCCATAGAAAATAAAGACGCTGCTGCGCCTTTTTAACCTGCATTGAGGTACTAAGTGTCAAAGGGAGATTCTGAGAGAAGTGAATACCCAGGATCTTGAAACTGGACACCGGTTCCACTATAGATCAACACATAGATGGGAGTGGGCCCTCCTAAAGTCCACGATGATCTCCTTGGTTTTAAGGACCAGATTGTTGTCCTCACATCATGTAGTCAGATGCTGAACTACATGGATGATGATGGATTCAAAGTGTTTTATTATTTATTCCCCAAATAAAAGAAGAAAAGAAAAAAAAACAGTTCAGAACCGCATGTAAAAATGCTTCAGTTCACTTTTTTTGGGAAATAGGCATTTTCGTTCATTGCAAACTGAGACATAAAGAGCAGAGCAAAGTCATATGAGTTTATTTCATTTCAGTTATTGTTTAACAAATCTACACTATCACATTCGTAGTCAAAGCTAATTTGCAATGCACAACTTCAACAACGTAAAATAAAAATGAAAAAAACAAACTTTTTTAAAAAAAATTTATTAAAGTTATTCATTTTAAAATATAACACAAAAAAACAATCACAAATGTTAGTATACAATATTTAGAAATAAAATGAAGGGAGGCAGAATGAAGAACAAATCTTATTGTATCCGCCCCCTTTTACTATCAGTCAACTCAAACAAAAAAAATCAACAATTAACATAATAAAAATAACTGATAATCGTAATCATCAATTTACAAACTAACACACACGAAAACAATTTATATATATATATATCCCTGTAATAATTTTGTTTTGATTAATTTCTTAAATATAAATAATGAAGCAGCATTTTTAATTTCAGTATCCAAAACATTCTACAAACCAATTCCTTGAACAGAGGTTGACCGACCCCTCGAACTGGTTCTATATTTAGGTTTAACAAAAACGTCTATTCCCTTTAAATTATAACAGCTTTTACGTTTAACAAAAAGTATTTGGATATTAAATGGTAGTACTTCTTTGTGAGCTCTATACATGACTGACAGAATATTGTAATCCACCAAATCACTGAATTTTAACAACTTCAATTGGTGAAACAGTGTGCTGGATGGGTGACAATAACTTTTTCTGGTAATTATTCGTACAGCTCTTTTCTGTAACAAAAAAACAGGTTCGGTAAAAGTTTTACATGCTTTACCCCATATGTCAATACAATAAATCATCAACTTCTATTTAGAGACTAAAAAGAACAAAACACAATGCGTAAAAAAACATTTAAATTTAGCCTAATAATATTACATGTAAGAACTTCTAACATTAAAAGTCCCCAAATTGTCTCTAAAAGGTTGAAATATAATCAAATCCATAAAGCTCCATAATTATTATTTACAGGATAAAAAGAATGAACTTTCATGAACCTTTCTGCTGCTGGGGAAACGCAGATTTGTTGCCTTGGATTTAAAATCTGTTTCTTGATGTTTGTCATCTGTCTGCAGCTTTTTTGGACATTTCAGTCACCGCTCTGAGTGGCAGCTCATCAAGATAGACTACAAGTCCATCTTCAGCAGGAAGTGCACGGAGGAGGACTACCAGACGTGGCACCTGCACAACCAGGTGACGCCGACCCTCCGTCTGTGTTGGGGCCTTAATGAAGTTCAGGCTGTAAAAGCGTCTTTTTAACAAGCTCGTGGTGAATGTGCCCACAGGGCGAGCCGTGCGTCATGGGCCAGAAGCAGATCTACATGAAGCGCAGGCCTGGAAACTACTGCATGCTGGGACAGGACTACTCCAGAATCCTCTCAGCCGAGACTTGTATTTGCCGGGCTCATGACTTTGAATGGTAAGACGCTGTAAGCCTTTGTTCAGCGGCTCTTTTCTCCGTAATTGTGGAGGGGGGGATTATGTTCCTCTCCATTGTCCGCTAAAGGAGAAGCTCATTAACAGCCGTGTTTGTTCTGCGACGCCGCCACACGTGTAGAAGCTTCAAATGAAGTGCACAATTTTTTTTTTAATCTGTTCAGGAATTTTCACTTTCTTATGCATGAATTGTTTAACAATGAACAGCCTCCAGATATGATGGAGACTCAGCAGGTTAGTTAATAAAATGCTGCATTCAATAATTAAAAAAAACAAATGTAACCTTGTAATAAACAACTGCCCTTCTGCAGCAATTTGTTCACTTCCAGTGCGCCCGTCCAGCTACCATTAAATGCCCTCTTCAGGCCACTTCAATCTGCTCTTTAGATCACATCCTGTCTGTCCGAGTCCTGTAACTTAACAAGCTGCAAACAAGCAAATAAATTGCACAGATTGAAAAATATGGTTGATTTGACCTGCAGTCAGATTCACTGTGTTCCTACAGCTGCGCTACTGTCTGAGTCATTTTATAACAACCAGGTTTTAGACCAAATCCACTGAGTGGATACACAGTTATAGTTCTTTTGTAAGAGAGCTACTTTGACATTTGGTCTTTTGGAAATTCAAAATGATAAATACTTATGACCTTTTAACAAAATTATAAAAAGAAAAGGGATGAAGTGAGTTGTCTTTTTCTGAATTATTATTATTATTACATTATTTTTTAGATCGATTAACAAAAGAGAAGATTCTTCTTATCCAGTTTCATTTTTATTGTCCACAGTCACGGAGCGAAGATTGGGGATTTGGGCCACCTGTGCATGTTGTGCGCTGGAAATTTTTAAAAAATAAAAAAGCTGCCAACTTCTATTTTAGTGTGTGGCTACATCTAGGTTTCAAAAGGTTCCTTTCAAAAATTGGGTTGCCACGTCAAATTCCAACATGGTTATTAAAAAAACTCACTCATGTTGATTTCGTCTTAATTTGATGTGAAACCTGGACACTCCTGGAACATCTTGAACTCCGTTTGATCCTCACGGCCTGCAGGTGGTACAACTGATGACCACATCACACCCGTGCTGTCCTCCTCTCACCGGCTTCCTGCTCATTTCTGAGTCCAGTTTAAAATATTATTACTTGTTTGTAAATGTCTTAAAGGCACCATCTGATTTTGTCTGAACGTCAGTAATGAAATTCTCATAACTACTCCACCCAGCCCCAGAAAAAAACCTTTAATGCCCCCACGTTGACAGTTTCCTAATGACTAATTCACACTGGTGTAATCACAGACTGAGAATGGACCAGTGAGCTGCTGGCTTGTTGATTTTGTTTATTTGTTGTGGCTCTGTAATTACCTGATAAATCAATGTCACAGCCATTATGAGAACGGACACTTGCTTACTTTTCTTGCTTGCGTGTAAATCATGGGCTGATTGGAAACGCTGGCAGGTTTGACAGTTAGCCGTTTCGTTTTTACACCAGCAAACCTTTGCCCCGAGGTAATGTGTCCTGACACACGACTTCACCGTCCTCTGGTGCATTTTCAGCACAAGCCATAATCAATATGTAATAATGATGCACCTCTGTGGCGGACATGCCTCTCATCACCAGCTGGATAAGGCTGCCACGTGCACCAGAGGACAATGTGTCCCTTCGGGTCTTGATCCGGTGCTGTGTTTGTTGTCTTACAGTGATTATGGGTACGAGCGGCGAGGCGACGGAAACTGCCGACCGGCCTTCTGGTTCAATCCTTCCACTGTGTCCAGAAGCTGCAGCCTGGGTCAGAACTACTTCAACAGCACTGGGTAAGACCCGAACCATCCAGTAACACATGAATAAAAATTGATATGTGCAGAATCAAAATGTTTGTTAGTAAAATGATCTAAAAAGCAGAGAGACTAAAAGCTCACATCCTTAAAGATGTGCTAAATGTTCTTACGTGATCCCCTTTATTTGTTTTGCATAAAGTTTAGTTGAAATCAAGCTACTGTACTTTATCTCAATTTTCTCATTGTGAGCGTTCACACCTTTGGCTTGGGGTGTCCAAATTCTCGTGCAAATTGCTGTAAAATGGTGAAGTGGTCTTTCTACATAAATGCCTATGTGTTTATGGTCTTTTGAATATGGAAACTTTGAGGGGTCACGCTGAAATGAGTTAATGGTAAATGGACTGTACTTACTGTAAATAGCATATTTCTATCTCATGAAGATACTCAACGCTCTTTACAACACAACCTGTGCCCTCATTTGTCTCCACTACACCCACATTCATACAACACTCTACTACACAATTAGCCTGGCCAGACCCTTGTCCTTCACTTCGCTTCGGGGAAATAGAATTGAGCGGAGCTGTGTAGGAAGGCGAGGGCCAGGCTACTACACAATGGGACACACATTGAGGCAATGAGGGGTTCAGTGTCTTGCCCATGGTTACTTCAACACATTGGCGATTTTAGCCTTTTTTGGGGGGTGCTCAAGCACCTCTTAATTTTAACTCAGCACCCCTGGACATTTAAGAAACTATCATTACAATTTTGTAAGGAAACTGAAAGTTATGCACCATAACTCATGTTCCCTGAAGGAAGGGAACGAGGTGCAACACTATTGCTATGGGAAATTGCACCCTCGCGCGATTACCTGAAGAAATACATTCACGCCTTTACGGCAGGGGGCGTCAGCGTCACCCCAGAGACCCCGACCTCTGGGTACTTAAGGCGCGGACACCCATCCTACTTTCTCCAAGTGCACTTCACCGAGCTTCAGCATTGAAAAGGGCCAACTGTGTTGCACCTCGTTCCCTTCCTTCAGGGAACATGAGTTATGGTGCATAACTTTCAGTTCCCTTATCAGTCAGTCACTCGGTGCAACACTATTGCTATGGGAACGTAATTCATTCACGCCCTTGAAATGCTCAGTAAAATGCATGCTTGTGAGAACTTCTGCCTTTATACATTAGGCATCTCTCGGCCGCTCTCTACAGTGTTTTTAGAGGGCACAGCCTGAGAAGGAACGTCACATGCAGAAACATCAACCTGATGTTTCCACTAGACGTATTGGTGGAGCTCCAGCTAGGGGCAGCACAGACGTGCTCCACTGGTACATTGCTCACCATCTCCTACTTCCGTAGATAATTCGGGAAGCAGGAGGAAAAGATCAAAGAGCAAAAAATCCCTTAGGCCACTAACATTTCAGATGGCACCATTTAGGTATAAACTCAGTTTATACACAGGGTGACCTTTGACCCCTCAGGGGCAAATCTGTCGTACACACAGGGTGCACATACGAGCCTAAAAAATCCCTTACCTGTTCACTGAACAGATAATTTCTTAGGACTGTCGAAGGGGCCCATCCTGAGGTCAGAGGCCTGTTAGTGAGAGGGGGGTAATCCCTTCCTCAGTACGTCCCTCATGAAAGCTTGTGCACCAAGGGTTTCCCCTTCTGATGTTGTTCCCACTTTTTTTTTTTTTTTAAGGAGAACAGTCGGGCCTGCGGCCTTCAGCCTGTTCCTATCAGTGGCCAAGCTGAAAGTTGCTACAGCTCTGGACGTGGGTGGAGAAGCTGCCCATGTGCCTGGGTCAGCAGGTCCTTGTGAGAGGGCAGCTGCCATGGTGTCCCTGACAGCATTGAGATCAGCTCCGGGAACCACGGTTTCTGTGGCCACCTGGGGTCTATCAGTATCAGGGAGAGGGCTCCCTTGCGTACACGTTCCAGCGTCACCTGAATCAGAAGGACAGGTGGAAAAGCTCAATACAGCACCATTGCTGGCCAAGAATGGGCCAAGGCATCCGTTCCCAACGGTACGTCTGTTTCCTTTAGAGAGAAGTAGAGGTCACATTGTGAGCTGA
This sequence comes from Garcialebias charrua, assembly GCA_038048925.1. Classification (NCBI taxonomy): domain Eukaryota; kingdom Metazoa; phylum Chordata; class Actinopteri; order Cyprinodontiformes; family Rivulidae; genus Garcialebias; species Garcialebias charrua. The sequence continues at coordinate 97,174 of JBBPBX010001446.1, forward strand.
CCCTGCATGCGAACAGGTCTACAGAGGCTCTCCCATAACGTGACCAGATCTGATCCATGACCCGTGGGCTCAGCCTCAATTCAGATGCTAAGAGAGGCTCTCTTGAGAAGGCATCCGCTCCGTAGTTCAGTTCGCCCGGAATATAAGTCGCCCTGAGCGACAATATTCTTGGGGCACACCACGTGAGCAGTTTTTTTGTCAGACCGAGGAGGGCTCGGGAACCTGTCCCTCCTTCCCTGTTGATGAAGGACACCGTGGTTCTGTTATCTGATTTTATTAGGACATGCTACCCTGCAATCAGACCTTTACCAAAAAAAGTATTTTACTGACAGGAATACTGCCCACAATTCCAGGAAGTTGATATGTAATCTTGCTTCCTGCTCTTTCCAAAGGCCTTGGGCATTCTGATTTCTGTAGACTGCCCCCCATCCAGCTTTCGCTGGAGCGGTTTGCAGCCGAGTGTGATACGGCCGGGATGAGGATCAGTTCCTCCAAATCCGAGGCCATGGTCTTGAGCCGGAAAAGGGTAGCATGCCCTCTCCGGGTCGGGGAGGAGGTT
>JBBPBX010001447.1:0-10212 GCA_038048925.1 Garcialebias charrua
GCACCGTATGAATGTGAGCACTTACTGAAGTTCAAGACTTTAATCTACACTTCAAACCTTTCTATTCTGCTCCCTGATGGTCTCAGGCTGCTTCTTGTTCTCGTGTGTGACGGTTCATTTAAAGCCTGTTTTTTCCCCCAAACAATGTGAGATTTCACTGCCTTGTCATTTAAAAAAATCCCATCCCTCCTTTTTCCCTGCTTTTCTTCCAACCAGAGGTTTAAATATCCCCAACAACGGGCTGAACACCTCCCAGAGGAGCTGAAGAGGGAAATTTTGATGATGCTTGTAGTGTCACTGCAGAGAATGGAATGAAGCACAATCCGCTTTTTCTTCATTAGTGTCTAATAACACGTCTCAGTTATAGAATGGAACTGCTCCTTTGATGTCATGCTAATTGAGAAAGAAATAGAAATTGAAGGAAAAATACCGTAGCTTTGGAAAAGGATTAGCTGCAGCGCTGAAGTTATTATGGCTGCGATTATCTGTTCCCTGAAATTGTATTTTAGCAGTTAAGGTAATTAAAATAAATGAGAACAAGGAAACACAATGATTAATATGCAGCGTTTCAAGAGTAAATCAGTTCTGGAAGGTCTTTTAATACAGCTGGAGAAATGCAGCACATTATTTGGACTAACAAAGTACAGAGATCTGTCACAAGTGCCCATCATGGCAACTAGGGATGCACAATATTGGATTTTTGGCCGATATCCGATTTGCTGATATGTTAAAACTTATTTGGCCGATAACCAATGCCAGAAGTACTGATGTTTTATATACTTTGTACGTTCCTTTGTCAGAACATAGTCCTCTTATTGAGGCTTGTTTGCTACAAAAATTGTGTAACAGCTGTAAGAGCTGGTGACGTAACAGCCAAATGATATGCATAGCACTTTAACTTAAATTAAATGAAAAGTGTTAAATGTTATTTATTAGCATTAGTCACCTGTGATGCTGTCTCACTTGTGGAGGCTTGTTCCAGGTTCCTAGCTGCAGTGTGGGATTCTCTGCACTCCTGTGCATGAAGGACCGACTTTTTTGTCTATCCATTGTGCTGTAAAAAAAAAAGAAAGAAAGAAAGAAAGAAAGAAAGAAAGAAAGAAAGAAAAGATAAAAAATAAAGAAAATAAACTGTCCAGATGACTTGACTGAAATTTGTTGGATTGTGCTGTGAGACTAATCATGCTAACAGGGCTAACACGACGACCAAATGTCTGTGGTAAAACTCACCCAAAAAGTCGTGCTATCAGCTATTAGCTTCTCAATGACGTTGGTAATGACAACTTGTAAGTCGGTAATGACGACTTGTAACTCGGGTAACGGTACATCGGAAAAATATCTCCGACTGCGGACGATGTAGTGAGGCTCAACATAGTTCATAAATCTTCGGAATCCGACATCCTCACCAACGAAAAACAAAACTTCCACACCGCCGACATCTTGACTTTCCTCTCCTCCGTGAGATCCGGTAGGTGCGCGTGACGTCATCACGTTATGCTGCCGCTGCAGGCAAAAGCAGCGCCTTTTATATTGTCAAGTTCTTTTAATGGAATGTCCGATGTCCGATATTGAACTTTAATGCTAATATCGGTCGATACCGATACCATGCTGATAATATTGTGCATCCCTAATGGCAACGTCATGAAGGGATTCAGATAATACATGATGTGTATAGTAAAGTTATTATCACAAACAGTTAAATGGATTTCACCAGAAAAATCAACTTTTTTTATGTTAAGCCTAAACATTGTGACCACTTAAATAATTAAAAATATCATGAAACCTGGGTGACTATTTCCCTGCGTGTGTGTGTGTGGGGGGGGGGGGTATGTTGTATTATTAACGAGTATGTGAGTTTAATGAAATTGTCAGCAAATATTCTGGATTTACAGCTACAACTGAATGATTATTGGAGTGAGGAACTGTAATTATTTTATTTCTAAATGCATTTTGTTATCTTGCAGTTTCGTGGAATGGTGCTAGGAACACAAATGTTTACTTGCAAATTTTAAAAAGCCACAAAAATAATAAAACATACACATTTCAAAGGTTTGACGAGCGCAGCAACGAACACTGTGAGCAATAGTGGGCACAGCCAGTGAACACTGGATGAAAGCTATAGATCAGAAAATAAGAACTAAATTATTTTGACATCCTTTAAAAGTCAATACAGTAGCATGAAAAGCCATTATTCTTCATAGAGAGGATGTAAAGTATTGCACCCCCCCCCCCCCACACACACACACATACACACACACACTGCACTTTTATGCGATTTAAGAGAAACATAGAAGGGGAGGCATGTGATAAAAGAAACGTCTGCAGCATTTGATCCGGACTCATTGCTGCCTCACAGTAAACGTCCCAGAAGATCAGTGGGTGAGAGAAGACTGGAAAATTATTTGAAAGCGAGCCACATAATCTCATACGGAAAAACACTGCTGCATTTTACTGACCTGCATGTTGCTTTTAACTTGCTCACAGATATTGTTCACGCATTTCGATCTATGTGATCATGTGTTAGATAACTTTGATGGTTTTTATAACAGTTTTTGGGAATCTTGGTGACAAGTCCTGAGTGAAAGTAACAAGACTGGGCTCCATTGTTACTTCTCTTTAGGAAGGATGTTCTTAAGTTTGGCAATAATGTACAGATAAAAAAAAAAGTTTAAGGACTTATCCAGATGAAAAATGTTTTTAAGTTGCCAAAGAGAATGACAAGTATGTTCCTGATGCTCATGGACCAAAGGAACCCAGTCTGCTCTGAACTAAGAAGCAGAAAATTAGCAGTTACTTTATCCAATTAAGATCTTCTTGTAGCCACACTTGACTGGTCTCACTTTGATTTATGGAGTTGTGTTATCTGCGTAGCGATTGAATTTTATACTGTGGTGTTTAATACAGCAGAAAAATAGATGAGAATATTTCCAGCCAAGAATTTCACAATACTGAATGTGATGTTTAAGAAAGCACAAGCTATGGTCTTTTAAATCTGTCAGCTTCTCCAAGACCAGCCTTTCAGAAAGAAGACCATTTGTTCATCTTCATAAGTAATCTGATGTAACTTGTAAATACGTATATTTTTAACAAGAACATCCCCCTTCTCATAAATTCAGAAAATCTTAACCTTTTTATATTTCCCATGCTTTACATCACATTTAACCACTTGCATCTTAACTATGACCAAAAATAATAACAAAATAGAAAGCACATACCTGTTTAATGCGCAGCTGAGTTAAGGATTTCACTCTGAGGCTCCTAATTTCCTAGAAGTAAATTGCTGTTTGACATGTTTCCCATTTGTCAAACCAAATGCTTCCTCAGGTCACTAGACAAATGTCTGTTTTCCCTAAGCTACTTCTAAATCTGGCGATAGAGATCAGTGTTTGTGCACAAAAAGCTCAGGACGGCCTGAATCAGATTTGCATTTTATATGTGAACAGGATTTAATCATCCGCATCAAGGGTTGGATCTTTTCACTGTTTTGTTTGTCCTGCAGGGTGCCTTGCCTAGAGAAGCCTCAGAATTGTATTTATTAGTCCATGTAGCATGAAGGTGTGCTCTATAGGTGCACTGCCCATAATAATAATTATTATATTTTATTTATAAAGCCCTTCAAAACAACCACAGTTGCAACAAAGTGCTGTACAAATAAAATCAAGAACATTTAAACACATAAAAATAAAACAGTTGTTAAAATGTTATGATCAATAAAAACAGTGCAGAACAAATTCAGTCTGTGCTAAAAGCCAAGTTTTAAAATAGACGAGTGAAGGAGCTCGTCTGATGGGAAGAGAGAGATCGTTCCATGGTCTTGAAGCAGCAACAGAAAAAGCTCTGTCTCCTCTGAGCCTCCGTTTGGACCTCGGCACCTCCAGGAGCAGCTGATCAGCTGATCTGAGGCACCGAGCAGGAGAGTATGGGTGAAGCAGCTCAGAGAGGTAGGATGGAGCAAGACCATTTAAACTTTTAAAAACAAATTAAATAATCTTTAAATGATTTCTAAAATGAACAGGCAGCCAGTGCAGTACTGTAGCATGAAAAGCCATTACATTATTCTTTGCTCCCTCTTATGAACTCCAGTTTGAAGCCGAGCAGCAGCGTTCTGGACCAACTGGAGACGTCTGAGGGAGGACTGGCTGACTCCAAGGTAAAGACCGTTACAGTAATCCAGCCGAGAGGTGATGAAGGCATGGATTACTGTTTCCAGCTGCTGTTTTGTGAGGATGGGCTTTATCAAGGACCAGCATTACAGTGGGTATAGCTATTTAAAAGATGGGAAACAGTTTGTGCAAATAAATTATGTTAAATCTGACCTCCGTGATATCAATTGTGGAGTTCCTCAGGGCTCTGTGCTTGGACCAAAGTTATTTATTTTATATGTGAATGACTTGGTAAATGTGTCAGGACTTCTTAAATGTGTTCTTTTTGCCGATGACACCACATTTTTCTGTTCGGGTAAAGACATAAAACAGATTTTGGATATGATGAAAACAGAATTTATAAAAATACAAACTTGGTTTAAATTAAACAAATTATCTTTGAATTTAGATAAAACTAATTACATGATATTCAGTAACAAAAAGAGAATTGTTGACGATCCATTTGAAATTGAAGATGTTGTGATCTGTAAAGTGAGTGAAGTGAAGTTTCTGGGTGTTATCATTGATGACAAACTGACATGGAAACATCATGTAAATTCCATTAAAACAAAAATAGCTAGATCAATTGCAGTACTGTATAAAGTCAGGGATTTTTTAATTGATAAAGCTCTGTATATGTTGTATAACACAATCATTGTTCCACATTTAATCTATTGTATTGAGGTTTGGGGAAAAGCGTGCAAAACAATTACAAAGCCTGTTTTTATTTTACAAAAGAGAGCTGTAAGAGTAATCACCAGAAAACATTTCAGTCACCCATCAAACACCTTGTTTCTTCAGCTAAATTTATTGAAATTCCAGGAATTGGTAGAATATAGTATTTTATCAGTTATGTATAGGGCTCATAATAACACATTACCTTTAAATATCCAAAGAAATTTTATAAAAAGACAAAGTTATTACAATCTCAAAGGGACAGATATTCATCAAACCACAATTCAGAACCAGCTTAAAGGGACGGTCTACCTCAATTCAGGGAGTTCGATTGTGGAATGCTCTGGAGAGTGATGTTAAAAATGCAAAATCAATGTATACATTTAAGAAAAAGGTCAAAAAGGACTTGCTCAAAAACTATATATGATGTAACTTAGTGTGTTTGTGTATTACACTTATGTTGACTGATGATGTAGCTTAGTGTGTTTGTGTATTACAGTTAGAAAAATACAGCCGGAAAAGGGTAGCATGCCCTCTCTGGGTCGGGGAGGAGGTCCTGCCCCAAGTGGAGGAGTTTAAGTATCTCGGGATCTTGTTCACGAATGAGGGAAAACTGGAGCGTGAGATTGATAGGCGGATAGGTGCAGCGTCCGCAGTGAAGCGGGCGCTGTACCGGTCTGTCGTGGTGAAGAGAGAGCTGAGTCAAAAGGCAAAGCTCTCAATTTACCGATCGATCTACGTTCCCACCCTCATCTATGGTCATGAGCTTTGGGTTGTGACCGAAAGAACGAGATCTCGGATACAAGCGGCTGAAATGAGTTTTCTCCGCAGGGTGTCTGGACTCTCCCTTAGAGATAGGGTGAGAAGCTCAGTCATCCGGGAGGGACTCGGAGTAGAGCCGCTGCTTCTCCACATCGAGAGGAGCCAGTTGAGGTGGCTCGGGCATCTGGTTAGGATGCCTCCTGGACGCCTCCCTGGTGAGGTGTTCCGGGCATGTCCCACCGGGAGGAGACCCAGAGGAAGACCCAGGACGCGCTGGAGGGACTATGTTTCTCGGCTGGCCTGGGAACGCCTTGGGATTCCCCCGGAGGAGCTGCTCCAAGTGGCTGGGGAGAGGGAAGTCTGGGCCTCCCTACTTAGGCTGCTACCCCCGCGACCCGACCCCGGATAAGCGGAAGAAGATGGATGGATGGATGGAAAAAATTAAGTAGAATTATTCATTTTGTGATGTAGTTTGTGTATTACAGTTAGAAAAATAAGTAGAATTATTCATTTTGTGATGTAGTTTGAAGGTTATCATTGGTTGAACAAACTGTGAAATAAGGGGCAGATATAATAAGATTTCATCTTCTTTCTGCTCCTTTCATTTTATCCTACTTGTATTCTTGTATCTGATGAAACTGTCTTGTATTGTTCTTTTAAAATGAATGAATAAACATCAAATCAAATCAAAACCTTAGCCAGCTGTCTGAGGTGATAAAAACTGGTCTTGACCACCGCCCCAATCTGGGAATCTAATTTAAAATCACTGTCCATTTTAAAACCCAAGTTAGAAACTGTTTTCTTTACATGTGGTGCCAGAGGGCCAAGATCAACAGGGCAAGGTTCACAAGAGCCACTAGGACCAAACACCATCACTTCTGTTTTCTTTTCATTGAAATTTAAGAAGCTTGAAGACATCCAAGCTTTGATGTCTTCAAGACACAACAGAAGTGGCCTGATTGAGGAGGTATCTTTCTTTTTTAGTGGCATATAAATCTGACTATCATCAGTGTAACAGTGAAAAAAGATCCCATGCTTTCTAAGGCTTGATCCCAACAGAAGCAGGTAAAGGGAGAAAAGCAGGGAACTTAAAATAGAGCCATGTGGAACCCCAAAACACAGAGGAGCAGAGGAGGATTCAGAACCAGCTATGTTCACAGACATGGGCAGCACATTGGCACAACTGGTAGAGCTGCTGCCTCTCAGCGAGAAGGTTGCTGGTTCAAATCCCGGTCCGGGGCCTTTCTGGGTGGAGTTTGCATGTTCTCCCCGTGCATGCGTGGGTTTCCTCCGGGTACTCCGGTTTCCTCCCACAGACCAAAAAACATGCTTGTTAGGCTGATTGGTGACTCTAAATTGACCCTAGGTGTGAGTGTGAGAGTGGATGGTTGTTTGGTGTGAGTGAGACAGGTCCCTCTTGTAAATGAGTCCCCGTGACTCAACGAGGCTAGCCTGTATAAATAAAGGTTGAATGAATNTAAGTAGAATTATTCATTTTGTGATGTAGTTTGTGTATTACAGTTAGAAAAATTAAGTAGAATTATTCATTTTGTGATGTTAGAAAAATTAAGTAGAATTATTCATTTTGTGATGTAGTTTGAAGGTTATCATTGGTTGAACAAACTGTGAAATAAGGGGCAGATATAATAAGATTTCATCTTCTTTCTGCTCCTTTCATTTTATCCTACTTGTATTCTTGTATCTGATGAAACTGTCTTGTATTGTTCTTTTAAAATGAATGAATAAACATCAAATCAAATCAAAACCTTAGCCAGCTGTCTGAGGTGATAAAAACTGGTCTTGACCACCGCCCCAATCTGGGAATCTAATTTAAAATCACTGTCCATTTTAAAACCCAAGTTAGAAACTGTTTTCTTTACATGTGGTGCCAGAGGGCCAAGATCAACAGGGCAAGGTTCACAAGAGCCACTAGGACCAAACACCATCACTTCTGTTTTCTTTTCATTGAAATTTAAGAAGCTTGAAGACATCCAAGCTTTGATGTCTTCAAGACACAACAGAAGTGGCCTGATTGAGGAGGTATCTTTCTTTTTTAGTGGCATATAAATCTGACTATCATCAGTGTAACAGTGAAAAAAGATCCCATGCTTTCTAAGGCTTGATCCCAACAGAAGCAGGTAAAGGGAGAAAAGCAGGGAACTTAAAATAGAGCCATGTGGAACCCCAAAACACAGAGGAGCAGAGGAGGATTCAGAACCAGCTATGTTCACAGACATGGGCAGCACATTGGCACAACTGGTAGAGCTGCTGCCTCTCAGCGAGAAGGTTGCTGGTTCAAATCCCGGTCCGGGGCCTTTCTGGGTGGAGTTTGCATGTTCTCCCCGTGCATGCGTGGGTTTCCTCCGGGTACTCCGGTTTCCTCCCACAGACCAAAAAACATGCTTGTTAGGCTGATTGGTGACTCTAAATTGACCCTAGGTGTGAGTGTGAGAGTGGATGGTTGTTTGGTGTGAGTGAGACAGGTCCTTCTTGTAAATGAGTCCCCGTGACTCAACGAGGCTAGCCTGTATAAATAAAGGTTGAATGAATGAATGAACATGGTTCTGTCTGCCAGATATGACCCAAACCAGCTCAGTGCAGTACCACACATACCCACTTGGTGCTGTAAGCGTGATAGTAAAATGTTATGGTCCACTGGTCCATTATGGCTCTCAAATGTATGTGTTTTTTGATAATTATGTAGTGTACTGTGTGAGGATAGGCTAAGTGCTTGGTAAAATACATTATATTGTACGTATACGGTGCAGTTTGGACGTTTGTTCCGAGTTACGTCAAAATTCGACGGCGCGTAGGAATGGAACTCCGTCGTAAGTCGGGGACTACCTGTATATGGTTATATATCACCTTGGTAACTATCTGTCTCACTCCCTGAAATTAAATTTTAGAGGCCATCTGAAACAGAACCCCCCCCAAAACTGTTACTTATAATTTTTTTAACTGTCAGCAACAAGAGACTGATGATCGCACATACATTTTTAAATATTTCTGGAGTGTTTTATGTAGAAGATTAAAAAAAAGTCAAAAGAATCCTTCACTTCCACTTTTGAATATTTGAGCTAAAACATGTTTGAAGTGTCTTAAGGTTTGGATCTGCACCGTCTGTATTCTGATGGGATCTGAGAGAAACGTCCTACAGCAGTGGAGAAACACTGGAGGAAAAACTCCCAACATTTTGATGTATAATTTGTATCTGCACCAAATAAGTTCTAACAGTAAAATAGTTCATCTGCAAAGTTTTGAAACTTTTTCATATTTCATAAAAGTTGGTATACGTGACCTGAAGTCTGTTTAAAAATTTGTAGAGAAATGTCAAAAATAATAAAAATGGAAGGCTGTTTTGACAAAATCCTAAATGACACCGATGGTTTTTTGTGAGTTTTGTCTACGTTATATATAGAAAGTCAAAGCTCATTATTGCCGATTGAACAGCACAGTTTATTGTCTGATTTGTGTATTTCAGTTCATAACACAGGATGACATTTTTAATAGTAACAAGGGTGTTTCAGTGTTTGTTTCGGCACTCTTAGTGAAAGCATAGATTATGATACACAACTTGTGACAAACTGAAACTACTTTTTCTGTTTTAGCATAAATGTTTACATATGTATTTTAAGAACCGTAGAAGAGGTCAGGACTTTAGGGACTAGTGTTTTTCTGAACCCAGCCTTGTTGAGTCATCGCTCCAGAAGGATTTGTCGTGCCCAAGCTCAGCCTGCGGCCCTCTCTCTCGCTCTCTCCGAGGCTCTGTCAGCAGCAGGGTGTCTCTGCCAAGCCACAGCAGGCAGAGGCAGACGCATGAGCTCACCAGCTACACCCTACACACACACACACACACACGCACACACACACACACACACACACATACACAAGCACTTAGCTGCTTCAAACTGAGAAAAGGGGGTTGATACAATCACATTTGTCTTCCTCTAAATCACCAAAATCCTTAAAACTCCTGCTCCATTTCCAGCACATCCAGTTCATGAGGCACCTCTTAAGGTCTTCTCTCACTCCGCCCTCTGTTGTGGAACAGTGACCGTGTAATTATCACTTGAGGTGAATTTGCTTACTCATCTGCTTTGCAGATAAATGAGAGCACGTACCGTTGCACACCTTGCTCTCATCAGTTACCCGAGTGAGGCAGGTGGTGCTGGAGAGTCAGCGTGTTCTCCCAGTATGTGCTGGCACCCTCCGCTGCCATACTTTCTCCACCTACGCGCACGAGCGCTGCAGATGGGCCTCTGGCGTGGTGTGAAGCCGACCGCTCCTTTACAGTATGAAAACACACGTTCACTGTGAAACATTTAAACTGGATGCAGAGAACAGAGGAGAGAAACACCAGCACTGGTGGAGGTTTCCACCAACTGGATTCACTAAGTGAAGTGGTCAGATGCTGAGGTCATGTGTCAAGAGAGGGAGGGAGGGAGAAAGGGAGGGAGGAAGGAAGGATGGACGGATGGAAGGAAGGATGGATGGACAGATGGAAAGGACGGACTGAAGGAAGGACAGAAGGACTGAAGGAAGGAAGGAAGGAAGGACTGAAGGAAGAAAGGAAGGACTGAAGGAAGGAAGGAAGGACTGAAGGAAGGAAGGACTGAAGGAAGGAAGGAAGGAA
>JBBPBX010001447.1:13018-36492 GCA_038048925.1 Garcialebias charrua
AGGAAGGAAGGACTGAAGGAAGGAAGGAAGGACTGAAGGAAGGACTGAAGGACTGAAGGAAGGACGGAAGGAAGGAAGGACTGAAGGAAGGAAGGAAGGAAGGAAGGAAGGACTGAAGGAAGGAAGGACTGAAGGAAGGAAGGAAAGACTGAAGGAAGGACTAAAGGAAGGAACTTCAGCTTTTTAAAATAAATTCCTTGTTGGTTCTTGACCTAAAGCTTTTGTTCAGATCTTTTAAAGTGAGGTTATGTGTAAAGATTATGAATAAACAATATCTTACCTGTTGTAACTCCATGAACAACCTCAGTTTGGAGAATTAAACGTTTAGTTCTAACTGGACTGAAAAGCTTATACTGTAGTTGGTCTGAGTAGGGCCAAGATCAAAGTTTGCTTCTATTTTCAAACGACTTCATTTGTACATTTTCTCTGTGCAGGGTCACATGGAGGTGGAGCCCGTCTCCATCAGTCACTGTGCGAGCCAGGGTACACCACCCTGAAGTCCAGAACAGTTTACTACATTATAAATCTTTACATCAGTGTTAATTTCACATTACAGCAGCCTCTTGATTATCGCGGGAGTTACGTTCCACACACACCCGCAATAGGTGAAAAACCAAAAAGTAGGAACACAATATTTTAGTACTTAGAGGGGTGCACATAACTTTTTAGTGGCTCCTCAGCTGAGTACCAGGAGATGTTGTTTGGTACTCACTCCATATGCAGCTTTGTCTTAAGAAGCTCCACCTTCCTCGCTGTCCTCCTCAGTGTCCCACTATCCTCTGCTTCAGCGTCCTGCATGCTAGATGATGCAGGTGGACCTCCTTGTCCGTGGTATTTTTTTTCCTCCTTCATTATTTAATTAAAAAAACATATTTTGTGAAATTTGACACCCTTCACAAGTTTGTATTTGTATATTGTTGCACTTGTTCTGTTTTGTGTTGTTAATAAAGTTCTAGAAAAAAAAACAGATGGGCTGCATATGTCTACAGGTAAGGGGTGTTTACCTTCGGGACAAATTGAGGTAGTTGATTGATCAGTTGCTGACATGCCTACTAGACTGATTGACAGATTACATTGCAGATCCGACTCGTGAAAAAAAAAAAAACCAACGTTGCCGCCGCCCACCAGCCCTGGGTGGAGGCGGGGCAGCCCAGGTGCAGCAGTAACGGTGTTCTGAGTTTTAATGTTGTTATGCAAGTACTTAAAAAAAAAAACAGGGAGCGCCGGCCCTGCAGCCCACACATCAGACCTGCCCACCATGTTGGAAACTTGACCTTCAAGTACACAAAGGTGTGTGGTAACACAGCTGAAAATGAGTTATTGTGGCTCAATGAGACTACCTGTATAAATAAAGGGTAAATGAAAAAAAAAAAAAATTTATGCTAAACATTCCTGTTTTTTGTTGCACATGTGTACCTGCGTACCAGTCATGTGCACCCCTGAGTATTTAGATACTGCCCCACCTGGTGGTGGATGGGTTAAATGCAGAGACTAATTTTGTCTTGTATGGAAACATACACAGATGACAAACGTGACATTATTATTATTATTATTATTATAAACCTTTCCCACACTCTTGCAATGTTCTAAACTCTTAAACTTACATCATTTTAACAATATATGTATATGTACTGTACAGCAGCTACTGCAAAAGTTTATATGAGTACATGTACTCACCAGCTCTACAGAAGCTCAGTTCTGGTTCCATTCGACTACCCTGTATATGACGAAGCCCACAACCCTATCCAGGTTGATGTGCACGTGCAGCCGCTCCAGGAAGGACACTCCGTGCACAAGGCTGCCCATGATGTAGTCTACCACCTCAGCCGGGGTCCGGACCAGCATCGCGCGACCAGAACCGGGCCAAACTCCACCGCAATCTGTTCCTTGCAGCTCCCAGGATCCGGGTCACACTGAGTCCAGATCAGCTGCAGCCCAGTTACTCACCAGTGAAGATGCAACTTGAAGGAAGAGTTCATCTTCAGGATTATTTGTGACTTTCCTGCCAGTTCTGTGAGTTTGATAGATAGATCCTTACTTCTGATTTTGAGTTGCAAAATTTCCCCTCCATTTCAGCATAAAGCAGCGACTGGAAGCACTGTTGGCTTCTGGGTAGTGTAGTTATTTTGACTGGCATTACAGTATAGGCTTATTGAAAGAAAACTACAAAATGGCGATGTGTCAATTTTTTTCGTTAACTTTTTATCCCGTACAATCCTAATCACGTAACATTAAAGTTGACAATTGTAAAAAAAAAATTAAAAAAAAAAAACGTGAAAGAGTTGGTCCACGAATGTTGAACTATGAAGTAGGGAGAGACTACTGTACCATGCTATTTACACAGAATTTTTGTTTTATTTTTGTTTGTTTGTTTTTGTTATTATTTGCTAGTGTAACTAGCATTCACAGCTAGCTAGTTGTAGCACATGTCTGTGCAACCCGGGACACTTCCAGAAGGAATATTATATTATTTATGCTGGATTAAATCCACAAAGATAAACCAATGAAGTTACTGTGCATTGATGTATCTTTGCTTTCAGTTTAAATTTTATTTTGAGCACAGCACAGCAGAGCAGTAAAGTAGTTTGAGTTATAATAAGACAGACACAAGGAAAACAGTTTAAAAGTTCATGCTCAATAATCCAGATTAAAAAAAATCTGACAAAGTCAAGTCTGGTCCTTTGGACAGTTTCTGTTTTTGAAGAGATGTTTTTCTTTCATCCAAAGGACTTCTTCAGTCTGAGGAGCCACAACAAACTCAGTCCCACAAGTAGAAGACTCCCATAGTGGACTAACCAGTTTGATGGTGATAAGACTTAACTTTGTTGAAATCTGGATTATTGAACATGAATTTAGATGTTTTAAACCACTTTGGCTATATCTGCCTCAGATGAGCCGACGGTGGAGAGGGCAGACTCCAGAAATCATCTTATCACCATCAAACAGGTTGGCCACCACTTTCTGGTACAAGTGATGGTGGGTTAATGAAATAAGATGACAAGTCATTGACTCTAAAAATGCTCCATAACTCCAGTGCATACAAGGATCAATCTTTAATTGAATTTCTTTTTAAATCTTCTTTTTGGAAAGTGATTCTAAAATTACGAGTTATCCTCACCAAAAGACTTGATGGTGTGGATAAGAGGTGCAAACGTAACAAAAAACCATTGCTCTATCAGAGTCAGAGTCAGTCAGAGTCAGAGTACTTTTATTAACATTGCACAAGTTTTCACTAGTACAGCGTGAATATGTACGCACAGTCATCCGGAAGAAGGCGAGTGTGTGAAGCTGCTGCTTATCAGACCACATGAGACATCATATCACATTATGTTCTTCAGCGCGGCCTCTCCCATCCGTATCGGGATGAAGGTCAAAGGTGTGAAAACAAGGAAAGAACCATGAGGGTCACAGCGTTGGTATTAAAAAAGATGTATCACATTTTGTCTTTCAAGACACCATAGCCCCTTTCATAAGTCAGACCCGTGCAGTTCCCACACAGACCAGTCCGGCTTTAATACCCATCGGGTCATTCATAAAACAAAGTTGAATCCGGCCACGGCCCGCCCTCAATGGAGCATTCACAAAACTATTAGCAGCGCGTGTTGAAAAGAGGCATGGTGAAAATCTGTTGCTCAGAGAACGTGGTGCCTGCGTGTTTAACGTGGGACCGCACTGCAGAGGTGGATGTAAACAAACATGGCGACGCTAGCGAACATCGTTGTGCTTCTCCGAATGCTTTTTTTTTTGTTTTTTGTTTTTTTTTGCTCTCGCATCAGTACAGCAATCCGCTCCAGAAGGGCCCCATCCTTCACTGTACCGGTAAGTCCCTTTTTCCTCCTCTGTGCGCAGAGACAGGAGCACACAGGTCTCTGCATCACCCCAATTAGACATTTCCGTGATGATCAATAAAAAAAGAAAAAGATTCGGTGAAGAATAGCAAGTTATGCGCGAGCAAAATACAGATGTCATGTTGTTGTTTATACATTTAAATAGAGCGCGACAGTGTGCGCCGAGTACGGCCGTGGTGTAGTGGTAATGGCAGTCGACCCCTGATCGGAAGGTTGGAGGTTCGAATCCCGCATCCGCCCACCATGTGTCGTGTCCCTGGGCAAGACACTTAACCCCGAGTTGCTCCCGGTAGGTCTGGATGGCGCCTTGCAAGGCAGGCTACCACTACCGGTGTATGAATGTCTGAATGAATGGGTGGATGGCTGGTATTGTAAAGCGTTTTGGGGCTCCTCACAGGGGGCTGGAAAGCGCTATATAAATAAGCTCCATTTACCATTTATCATTATTCAAATCAGTTTGAGGCCGCGCAGCCCCGAGACCTTTCACAAGTCGACAGATGCGGGTTTAACGCTACCTCTGCTCACGGGTCAGGGGCGAATCAGAGGCGAGTCAACTTAACTCGCCAAGGCGCGTTTGTATGTTTTCTGAATGCTTATTGGAGGTCTGAACACGCATCAGAGACGGATTGATGCGTCTTATGAAAGGGGCTCATATGAGACAGAAAAAACTATACCAGAAGCACATTTAAGACAATCACATGTTGCATTTTGAGATTGAGGCAGTGAGATTTCTGTCCATGAGACATTCCAGATAGCAAACAGTTCTGAGGTGAAACCAGCCGGCCTCCGATAACGCTCATAAAAAAGTTCTCCGGGGGGGGGGGGGTGTAGCGATAGTGCAGCTGTTTGCCTCAGAAAACACGTCTCAGGAGAAATTTGACATCCAGCCTTTTTCCAAGGCTGTTTAGGGTAAAGTCAGATAAGGATTACAAATATTTTTCACTTCAGGCAGACAGTATAATTCCTTCAGCCTTGAGTCTTGCTGGGCAACTCTGATATGGTCCAATTCTGGACTTTTTCCTCTGATCCAGCTGTGGCCCTTAGATGTTGACCACCAGCGTCCAGAGTCCCAATCCGAGCGGATGATCTGCGATCCTCAGAGATCGTGTTCACCTTCCGGATTAGCTCGTAAACAGCTGATTTCCGAGGTCACGGCGCAGATCAGATCGGGTGCTTCAGCATTAGGTCCTGCTGAAACTCTCCCTCATTTGCCGATAGGCCAGTGCTCCACAAAACGCCAAAAAAGCAAAGTGCCGCCATCGTAATCTAATTTAATCCAAATTCTTCACATTCCCTCAGAGTACACCGAGAGCGAGACGTCACCATTCCATCGAATCCATGGCGTATCTCTCGTTTCGTCTGCGGGGATGGCCGGCTCCCCCGTGCCTTGCTTATTGTTGAAATCTTTCAGTAGAGTTGAATTCCCATACCACCCAATTCATCTTAATCTTCGTTCGAGGTGCTTCATGAGAGCTGCAGACAAGACAAAAAGCAGCAGCAGCAGGGGGGGAGGGGGAAGGAGAGGAGAAAGGCGACTGCCTCCTTCAGAAGCCAGAACTATCCAAAGTAGTGCGGAAATTCTGATGTCCAAGTTGGAAAAATCAACTGGAACAGAACGATGAAGAGACCAACCCCAAGATCCAATGTGCTGGGAAGTCTGGACTTCATGTAGGAATAAGCTTTTTATCTTCACTCCTGTCAGTTCACACACATTGTCCTGTCAGACCTTACGTGACCATGATGGTACAGTGTTTTAATGTGGATTAATTAATTCTTGTTGAGCTGTATTGCTAATGATAGTTAGCCTGGTCTCTGGGCACATTAGCAAAGCCTACTGGTTTTCCTACTTACAACTTGAACGCAATACAATCAGTTTTAATGTCAATTCCAGATTAGTGTTTAGACTTCTGAGGTAATTGGAATGCTTACTTATGGATATGGGTACCTATGGGTAAACTATGGGATTTTGTGATCAAAACCTCATTCTAACCCTTAGTTCTTATATCTCTTCTTAGGTCTAAGTGGGCTAAAGCATGCCATAGCTGAAGTTCTTCAACACATAGAATTCTGAATTTATCCTACATGCTGACTAAACTGTTACAAATCCAGTGGTGGGCAACGCTAATCAAAAAATTAGTTCCACAATTTCTAAAACGCTTATTAATTTTTTTAGGTCCACAATTTCAAAAGCACAAATGTCTTGTGAAAATTAGGGGAAGCTAATCTAATCCGCTATTTATATTCGACAATTGGTAGCCGGCAGCGTTATGCAATATTTGCACTACACTGCCAACTGAAAAGTAACTAAAATGATCCTAAAAGGATGAAATTACAAAAATCAAAGGATTTATTTAATACTTTACGTACATATATTCTATTCGGCCACAAAATTAACAAAAAAGAGAATGATCTTTTAATCCCTAAAACCACTTTTAAATCTCAAATACACGGGTGTGTCGCCACCGCATTTATACATAAAAGTAACCCAAATACATAAAACTAACGACTCACCGTCGAGTGGTCGACACAAAACACACAATAAAATCCTCCGGCCGCGTTAATTTGGCTTGAAACAGCGGGGTTCTCTGCGGATTTATCCAAGAAACCCAGCACAACCAGCTAGCCACAGAATTAGCCCCCGAGTTCACCTCTGACCCGGAAGATGTCAAGATGGAATAGTCCATTTTTTAGTAGGGGGATACAGAAATCGACCGGTTTTTGTATTGCGTATTTAATGATCGTTTTCATCGTAACTATAATTATTTTTATGTTAAATGTACATTAACAAGCAGGATCAATGTTAGGGATGTAGGTGACTGGCCGGGGCGCGGCGGGGCCGGTGCCCCTGCTGATTGGGATCCCCAGGCAACGGCATCATTTGCCTACATGGTAGATCCGAGTCTGTTCTCCGCTCTGCTCCCTCCCCCTCCAACCCTCCCTCCTCTCTGCTCTTTACGGTGGGGAAAAAGGTAAAACAAGCAGCTACGGAGCCAGCATAAGAGCTTGTAAATAAGTTTATTGGTTTTTACTGATAGATAATTAGTTATTAGCGGTACTGCATTTTAAATAAAAATAGCACAAATCCGCTTATGAATTATAAAAGTTAGTCAAACCACAAAAACGCTGACAAAAAGTTTAGGTCTGTTGTAAGCGGATTAGCGCTTTAGCGCTCTCTAGCGGTCTGTGCCCACCTTTGGACAAAGACCATGCAGAATACAGGTGGTCCCCGACTTACGAATGAGTTCCGTTCCCACGGCCGTTCGCATGTCGGAAATCACCGTAAGTTGGAAAATACGTCCAAACGGCACCTCAGACGTACAGTACTTTATTTTACCAAGCACTTAGCCTATCCTAACACATTACCCTACATAATTATCAAAAACCACATACATTTAGGAGCCATGATGAAGGAAAAAAGGAGTTATTAACCTACTGGTATGTTGGTCTCCGTCTGTTAGCATGTTAGCTCGTTGCACCTCAGAGTTCTGCAGCTTCCAGCTGCTTCACTCGGTCCACAGCTCCTAACCTCCTCTGCTCTGTCTGCTCCGGTCTGCCCCAAACCTTGCGGTCTGTAGTAAATTTCCACTGAAGCTACTCCCCCTCCCTCCTCCGAATGCTCTCCCCCCTCCCCTCCTGTAAATTTAAAGGCGCAGAAGCGCATAAACGGCGTAACTAGAAGCAATGCTTTTCAATGGGACGCGTTCGTAAAGTTGAATCGCCGTAAGTAGAGACCGCCGTAAGTCGGGGA
Source organism: Garcialebias charrua (assembly GCA_038048925.1). NCBI lineage: Eukaryota > Metazoa > Chordata > Actinopteri > Cyprinodontiformes > Rivulidae > Garcialebias > Garcialebias charrua. The sequence continues at coordinate 20,615 of JBBPBX010001447.1, forward strand.
CAACCTGTAATGTGGTATTTTAATTCCACAGAAGAGGAAGCTATGTAGTCTCTGTAAGTAGGTCTAGGAAAAAAATATTGGTATTTGTATCGGTTATTGGTTATCAGCCCTGTAAGTTGTAATGTATTGGTATATCGAATATTGGCCAAAAATCCAATATCGTGCATCCCCATGGCAGGTAGTCCCCGACTTACGAGCGCTCTAACTTACGAGGTTCCGGACTTACGAGCTGGCGAATTTTTGGAAAAAACGCAAAAAATACTGAGTTTTTCTGTGTTTTTTCATCGTAGTATGGTAGATTAAATGGTAAAATGGTAATGGTCTGTAAATCTAATTTTCTGTTTACTGAATCATCTGACCATAGAGAAAACTTTAGAAGACTTGAGATTTAACTTGTTGGTTTATCATTCACACTTTTGCAAATATTACCAGAACAGAACTCCTGACCCTGCATCATAATGACACCAGACAGATTCTTGATGATGCAGAAGTGGCAGTCAGGCATCAGACAGTCAAATAGTTTTGGCTGATTTGAATTGATTCAGGTTCTCCTGGCTGTCATTAACTGTGTTCAATTTATGAAGAAGAAAAAAAAGGTGAATGGATATGTCTGCCCCCCTGGCTCTCTCAGCAAGATTTCTGTACTCAAAAATGGCTCTGTCACATCTTGTTACGAAACACAAGGAGTGACTCGATGCGCCGCTGTGCAGTGATCAAACAGAAATCCATTCAAATTGAGGCTTTTACCAGTGACAAACCTGACATTTCACAAGAGCCCTCAACACCTGCAGGGTTTTTCTTGAGCAGTACCAGAGTAAAGAAGGAGAAGGTCAGATGTGTCAAACTCACACAAAGACAGTTAGGTAGTTTTAGAAGGGAGGAGGAGTTGAATAAACTTGCTGACCTGTCAGAGTTAAATGTGTATCTACAGGGAATGTGTTAAGAACAAACACTGGCTTCCAAAAGGACAGAAAGATAATTTTTAAATGTGTATACAGATCAGAGCACTATAACTCAATTAAACACCATCTACAGACAGCAGGTTATGGTGATTAAGTGCTTTCTGAACGCTTCTTGTGCTACAACAAAGGTCTAAAACAGGATTAGGTGGAGATGTGCAACGCTACCACTGCTAATGATATGGCTCTTTGAGAATCTGCTCGCAATGAGAGGAGCCGCTCCGCTGAAGGGCAGGATTACTGCTCAAAGAGATGGGGGGGATATGGAGTAGTGCGTGCATGTCCCTCCACCTCTTTTATCTCGACTTCCAAACCCTTCCCACGGCATGAAACTAACTTGGTAGGAGACAATCTCTCATCCTTTTCCACGGCTGATGTCGTCGGCACGTTGTTTGCGGCTGGATGAGTTAGTGAGGGTTGGAGGAGACGTGCTTTGTTTCAAAGAGGGGCATTCATTCATCAACAGGGAGCATCGTGCAATTGCGGCAGCAAGAGTAACGTAGATAAATGGCTAATAAACTCAAGAAACGAGATGATTCATCGCTTCCTAATATTAGGTTCATTTAAGTGATGTGGAGATACATCACTGTCTCCTACATCAGATCATCTTGTTTGTTACAGGATGAGTCTAGCATCAAGTAAACGTAAAAAAAAAATCGTCATTAAAATAAAGCTGCAAAAATGATAACCTGCTAACATAATTATTTATACTTATTGTGTAGCTCAGGATAAGAGACTGCGACAAAATGAAGACTCAACGCATCTGCTGGCTTCCTTCCTTGGAAAACTTTTCTAAATGGCATTTATAATGTATGTAAATGTTTCTGTTCAGTGCCATGAGATGACTTCTGTTGTGACTTGGCACTTTATAAATAAATTGAATTGTATTGAATATTGTAACTAGTAAAATAATTGTGTGTCTTACTAGTCGACTGGTAAAAGGCATTTTTTCTTAGTAGGAGCTCCTTGCAAACATGTACACACTTGGGTTTAGAGTGTATATACTGTATATATATATTTTTAAATCACATAGGACTTTGGGCACAGTTGGTAGAGCTGTTGCCTCTCAGCGTGAAGGCTGCTCTGGTTCAAATCTCAGCCGGGGCCCTTTCTGGTTGGAGTTTGCCTGTTCTCTCCGTGCATGCGTGGGTTTTCTTCGGTTGGCCGGTGGAACAGTGAGGCTAAGGAGCAGAGGTCACAAAGGTGCAGGACTCTACTGTCCAGGAAAATGGGGAATGTAGTAAAGAGGTGAAAAAGAGTCCAGGCAGGATGGAGAAAAGTTTCAGGAGTGATTTGTGACAAAAGGTGTCAGCAAAGGTCAAAGAAAAAGTTTACAAGACAGTGGTGAGACCAGCTATGTTGTATGGTCTGGAGACAGTGGCATTGACAAAAAGACAGGAGAAAGAACTGGAAGTGGCAGAAATGAAGATGTTGAGGTTCTCCTTAGGAGTGACAAGGATGGATAAGATCAGGAATGAGATCATCAGAGGTACAGCACATGTTAAACAACTGGGAGATAAAGTTAGGGAGGCCAGACTGAGATGGTTTGGACATGTCCAGAGGAGGGACAGTGGGTATATTGGTAGAAGGATGTTAGAAATGCAGCTGCCAGGAAAAAGACAAAAAGGAAGGCCAAAGAGGAGATATGGATTGCAGTTAAAGAGGACATGGAGGTAATTGGAGTGGGGACAGAGGATGCAGAGGACAGAGTGAAGTGGAGGAGGATGACTTGCTGTGGCGACCCCTGAAGAGGGAAAAGCCGAAAGAAGAAGACAACTTTGGTTTCCTCCCACAGACCAAGAACATGCATGTTAGGCTGATTGGTGACTTTAATTGTCCCTAGGTGTGAGTGTGAATGGTTGTCTATGTGTCTCTGTAATGGACTGGAGACCTGACCAGGGTGTACCCCCTCCCCCTTGCATAGTGACTATATGGGCACTAGTGACCCCACAATCCAAAAAGGAAGAAGCAGGTAAAAGAAAATGAATGGATGTATGGATGATTAGCTGGGATTTGTTTAGGGGCAATAGTTTACTAGTGAACAAGACTTACAACTTTTATACTTTTGAAGTTTTTTTTTTAATTTGCTTAAACTTTGCTACTTTTACCTTTTAGCTACCATTTGGCTACTTTTAAGTAGCCTTTTGATACTTTAATTTTGAGCTAGCCTTTTGATTATTTTAGCTAGTATTTTGTTACTTTTAGCTTCTCGCTACCATTTAGCTATTTTTAGATTTTACTTATTTACAGCTGCTAGATAGGATTTTGCTACTTTTATTAGTTATTAGGTGTCCTTTTGCTACTTTAGCTTTAGCAAGCTATTACCATTTTATTGTTTTGCTAGTATTTTTACTATTTTTACATCAATACAAATCATTAAATGATTAGATATTATTTAAGGATGGGGCCGATCCAATCTGGTATCGGCCTCCAATACAGTACCAGCATAATTTACGTATCTGATTTTCAGATCCAACCTGCCGATATTTTTCGATCCATGATGCACGTTGGCTTCAAGCTATGGAATGGATTTCCTGAATGGAGGCGTGTCTCATGAACCCAGAGTAACAAGACCTGCCTCACATTTAGGAAACCCCTTTCATAGTTTGCAGCCAACTACAGCGTGCGGACTGAGTGAGTACATCTTAGCTAACAGCTAGCTAACTTTTCATCGTAACATGTCCACTGTGTGGAAGTATTTTACACTTAACACCACAAGACAGCAACGTGCAATGTCTGCAGAGCCCCAGTGCCACATTAAACCACTGTCAAGTTAGTTCCCTTTATCAGTCAGGTTCACTCGGTGCAACATTATTGCTATGGGAATTGCGCCCCCGCGCGATTACCTGAAGGAATACACTCACACCTTTACAGCAGTGGGCGTCAGCGCCACCTCAGAGGCCCCGTCCTCTGGGTACTTAAGACTCTAGCGCCTGTAATGATAAGAGCTTTAAATAAGTGTCTGTTATGAGCATGAGAGCAAGCGCACTGTAACAAGTTGGCCTGTAGAGGGCACCCTGGTTCTTGGTTGTAAAAAGGGCACATGTTGACTGTATGACACAGTTGCATCAGTTCTTAACTTGTATAAAGCTGCCTGCTTCAAGTAACACTCCGGTGTGGTTATTAAAGAACTCACTACACAAACATGACATGGTGTCAGAAGATGGACTTGAAGAGGAGCAACCGTTTGTAAAGTAGGACGCAGAGTAAGCCACGTTTTGGAGTTGCTAACGCTACCGGATGCTAATGCTAACAGAGCTAGCCACCTAGCTGGACGAGAAGCAGAAAAAGAAGTGAGCATACTCAGCGTGTGAATAAGAACTGAACATGGAAGGACTGCACCCACCATCTAGTTTGCAACTGACAGGTAATGTGGCAGAGAACTAGAGAAGATTCAGACGTTTTGAGCTGTACTTGACTGCAATAGGCGCAGATGAAAAGAACGAGAAAAAGAATGCTTCAGTGTTTTTGCACGTGATCGGCGACAATGCACTAGAGGTTTACAATAACTTCACCTTTGACGAAGAAGCTGATAAGATGAAGCTCAAGATAATAATCTTGAATCCCAGACAATGGTCTGAGGGAGAGACTGTTGAGAGAGCAGGATCTCAATCTGGAAAAAGCAATAGCTCTGTGTAGAGCAGCAGAGACAGTGAAAACTCAAGCTAAAGAACTGTTCAGCGAAGACAACACAGTCGATACGATAAGAAAGGAGACAAACAGGATGTCAAAAACAAAATGGACACCTACAAGAGGAAATATGAATCCGAAGCCATCAAACAGAGAGAGACAAGAGAATAAGTGTGACCGGTGTGATACACAGCATCCTCCAAGAAGATGTCCAGCGTTTGGGAAAATATGTAACAACTGCAACAAAAAGAACCATTATGCCAGATGCTGCAAAAGTCAGGACCAGCAAAGCAAAATTCATGCAGTGGATGAAAGTGACACCGAAGAGTTCTATGTAGATGTGGTGACAAACAACAACAATAATGATGAAGAGGATTGGATAATGACACTAAAGGTTAATGACTCATATGTTGCAATGAAACTTGACACAGGAGCCCAAACCAATGTAATATCTGAAATAGAACTGAAGAAAATTAGACCAAGACCTCAAATATATGAGACTAGAACGAAAGTGAAAGGATACTCAGGAGCAGCAATACCAGTGAAAGGTAAATGCATGGTTAAAGTGACACACAAAGAAAAGACTTACACACTTGCATTTGTGGTGGTGACACAAGATGTGCAAACCATACTAGGTTTATCTGCTTGTACAAGATTAAATCTAGTAAAGAGAGTGCTTGTTGTCGACACTGAAGGAAACACATGTTACGAAGAACTAATGAATGAATATGAAGATCTGTTTCAGGGCCTGGGATGCCTACAAGGTGAACACACGATCAGAACAGACGAAAATATTCCACCAGTCATTCACCCTTGTCGGAAAGTGCCATTTGCTCTTCAGCAACCACTAAAAGAAGAGCTGGACAGAATGGAGAGGCTGCAAGTGATCAAGAAGATCGATGAACCAACAGAATGGGTGAGTTCACTGGTGATAGTGGTCAAAAAGAATGGAAAACCCAGAGTGTGTATGGATCCAAGAGACCTTAATCGGGCAATAAAGAGAGAACACTTCAAGCTGCCGACAAGAGAANAAAATATGTAACAACTGCAACAAAAAGAACCATTATGCCAGATGCTGCAAAAGTCAGGACCAGCAAAGCAAAATTCATGCAGTGGATGAAAGTGACACCGAAGAGTTCTATGTAGATGTGGTGACAAACAACAATAATGATGAAGAGGATTGGATAATGACACTAAAGGTTAATGACTCATATGTTGCAATGAAACTTGACACAGGAGCCCAAACCAATGTAATATCTGAAATAGAACTGAAGAAAATTAGACCAAGACCTCAAATATATGAGACTAGAACGAAAGTGAAAGGATACTCAGGAGCAGCAATACCAGTGAAAGGTAAATGCATGGTTAAAGTGACACACAAAGAAAAGACTTACACACTTGCATTTGTGGTGGTGACACAAGATGTGCAAACCATACTAGGTTTATCTGCTTGTACAAGATTAAATCTAGTAAAGAGAGTGCTTGTTGTCGACACTGAAGGAAACACATGTTACGAAGAACTAATGAATGAATATGAAGATCTGTTTCAGGGCCTGGGATGCCTACAAGGTGAACACACGATCAGAACAGACGAAAATATTCCACCAGTCATTCACCCTTGTCGGAAAGTGCCATTTACGCTTCAGCAACCACTAAAAGAAGAGCTGGACAGAACGGAAAGGCTGCAAGTGATCAAGAAGATCGATGAACCAACAGAATGGGTGAGTTCACTAGTGATAGTGGTCAAAAAGAATGGAAAACCCAGAGTGTGTATGGATCCAAGAGACCTTAATCGGGCAATAAAGAGAGAACACTTCAAGCTGCCGACAAGAGAAGAAATAATGTCACAATTTGCTAATGCCAAATACTTCAGCAAACTAGACGCATCCTCAGGATTTTGGCAACTCAAGTTAGATGAGGCAAGTTCAAAGCTGTGCACATTTAACAGTCCATTTGGCAGATTTAAATTTCTTCGGTTACCTTTTGGCATTGCCTCGGCGCCTGAAGTGTACCACAAAACAATCCATATGATTTATGAACACTTAGAAGGAGTGGACACTTCAATGGATGACATCATTGTATGGGGCAGCACAAAGGCAGAACATGATAAAAGGCTGAGAGATGTTCTGGAAGCAACCAGAAAAGCCAACCTCAAGTTGAATAAGGAAAAATGTCAACTAGGAGTTAAAGAATTAACATTTGTTGGAGATATCCTAAGCAGTGAGGGAGTGCGACCAGACCCCAAAAAAGTGTCAGCAATTGAAAATATGCAAAGACCACAGTGTAAGAAAGATGTACAGAGGTTCAATGGAATGATAAACTACATGGGTAAATTCATACCCAATTTGTCTGAACAAATGACACCGCTGAGACAGCTAACTGAAAAGAAAACGGAATGGGAATGGAATCATGAACATGAGAAATCCTGGAATGATCTGAAAAAGGCACTAACAAAAGAACCTGTCTTGAAGTTTTATGATCCAGCAAGAGCCATCAAAATATCTTCAGATGCATCACAAAATGGATTGGGAGCAGTGTTATTACAGAAATATGAAGACTGGCAACCAATTGCGTATGCATCACGCTCAATGACTGATGCAGAAACAAGATACGCACAGATTGAAAAAGAGCTGCTCAGCATAACGTACGCCTGTGAGAGATTTCACCAGTTCATTTCAGGACAAGAAGTCTGTGTGGAAACAGATCACAAACCTTTGATCACACTGTTCAGAAAGCCTCTCAATGACTGCCCTTTAAGGATTCAAAGAATGATGATTCGTTTGCAGCGCTACACACTAAACGTGATGTACACACCAGGCAAGTTAATGTACACGGCCGACACGTTGTCAAGAGCAGTTGACCCCAAAGAAGTAACAAGCTCTAAAATGCGTGATGACGTAGATTTATATGTCAACATGATCACAAGTGCACTGCCTGTGTCGGACACCAAAATGGAGCTCATAAGACATGAGACGAAGAAAGACATGACAATGAAAAACCTCACTCAAACCATCATGAATGGATGGCCCAGCACAAAACAAAGTTGCACACCTGAAATAAACGAGTACTGGAACTGCAGGGAAGAACTATCAGTAGTTGATGACATCATATACAAAGGGAGCAAAATAGTCATACCAAAGAGCTTACGGAAAGAAATGCTGCAAAAAATTCACAAAGGTCACCTGGGAATTGAAAAAAGTAAAAAGAGAGCTCGGGAAGTCTTGTACTGGCCGCAGATTAACCAAGATGTAGAAAATGAAGTTTCCAGTTGTCCAACATGTTTAAAATACAGAGCAAGCAATGCAGCAGAGCCGCTGAGGCCTCAGTTACAGACAGACCTTATCAAAAGGTAGGAGCAGATCTCTACATTAGAGGGACATGACTATGTTGTGATCACTGATTATTATTCCCTGTACCCAGAAGTATACAGACTACATGCCACTACAACAGAGGCTGTTATAACGACTCTTAAAGCAACATTCTCCAGACATGGTGTTCCAAATACAGTCTTCACGGACAATGGTCCACAATTTTCCAGTGAGAGTTTTCGGTGTTTTGCTGAGGACTGGAACTTTGTGCATGTGACATCAAGTCCTCACTACCCTCAGTCCAACGGGTTGGTGGAGAAATCTGTTCAGACAGTGAAAAAGCTAATGAAAAAGGCAAAAGACAGTAATGAAGATTTTCACCAGAGCCTTCTGATATATCGTGCTACACCACTAGAACATGGTATGTCCCCTGCACAACTCCTGATGGGGCGGCGTCTGAGATCAAACCTGCCGGTTAAAGAAAGCCTGCTGACTACAGAAGTGGATGTAAGGGTGAAGGAATTCAAGGAACGACAAAAAGCAAAGCAAAAGTACTACTATGACAGAGGAACACGCAATCTACCAGAACTTCAGAACGGTGACCATGTGCGACTGAAAGACAACACCAGTACCTGGGCAAGAAAAGCTACAGTTCTAGCTGAAGTCCAGCCAAGGTCATACAACGTCCTGTTCGACTTGTGTCGCAGAGCGGCGGACATGTTGCAGATCGCGTGGCCAGAACCTCCACCTCGCCAACAGGTCACGAGGTTGGTAGGGAATTATTTTTATGCCAAGAATCAGTCAACAACGAGGCACAGGATGCCCATCTTCCTGGATTTCCTCACGGAGCTTACTCACACCTGGGCAGAACCCAGGGCTCCCATGCTGTTGCCGCTCTCCCAGTTCCTCGACGTGGTAATGGTAAATGGTAATGGTAAATGGAGCTTATTTATATAACGCTTTCCAGCCCCTTATGAGGGGCCCCAAAGCGCTTTACAATACCAACCATCCACCCATTCATACACCGGTAGTGGCAGACTGCCATGCAAGGCGCTTTCCAGTCCTACCGGGAGAAACTCAGGGTTAAGTGTCTTGCCCAAGGACACAACGACACATGGTGTGGGGAACCAGGATTTGAACCGCCAACCTTCCGATCGGGGGACGACTGCCATTACCACTACGCCTCGGCCGCTGGCTGGAATGGAAGCAGCAGGAATGGCCAACGTGCCACAAATGGAGGACACGCTGGCGTCTCACCTGGCCCCCAGATCTTCTGGAACAAAACCAACTTTGCCCAGCAAAGCCTGCCGCGCTTCAGCTGCACAGCTCGAAAAGTGTTACAGATCTCAGGGCCTCACGGCATGTGCAATGAACGCCTCCGCCATGATGCAGGCGTACCTGGCAGAGAAGCTGCAGGAGTTCCAGGTGACAACCGACAAACAGGTTGCGACTGAGGTGCTGGAGGAAGCCCGCAGGGCCACTGACTTTGTGCTCTGCATGATGGGGACGGCAGTCATTGCACAGGGGAGGTGTATGGCTGAAGTGGTCATCGCCCAGCGGCATCTGTGGATGACCTTGACAGACCTTCCAGAAGGTCAGCGGTTCCCCTTTTTGCACCACTCGATCGAGCAGAGGGACACTTCGGGAGGGCTCTGAACCGGATCCAGAGCAGGCTGGAGCAAAGGCAAAAACAGGCTGAAGCCTTCCGTGAGAGGATGCCAAGAAAAACTTTTGCCCCCTTACGGACACCAGCGGGAGCAGACCCGTGCAGCCTCGACACCGCTCAGCCACACGTCGTCCCCCGCAGAAGAGGCCAGCTTACGACGGGGAGCAGCGGCAGAGACCCCCAGCAGGTCCACCTCAGGCCGGTCAGTCCTGGAGCAAGAACAGATTTGTTCCCCGCCAAGCGGTCCTGCCGAGAACCTCCTCGACGAACCGTGATGGGAGACAGAGGCAGGCCTGACGAAATGGGCCCTCTTCACAGTTTTACTGGTTCGTCCGCCCAAGGGGTACGGGAACCTGGCTATTTCTGCCCAGACTTTATTTGTAAAAGACTACAAAAAGCTAGTGACATTAATGTATGCACGAAACATGAGTGTTCTGCTGTGTGTGAAATAAAGACAAAATGTTGTCGCACAAAACACAAAATAAAAGTACCAAAGAACAGTTTGCCCTGGTTCTTGACTAAAAAAAAAATGGTGATGAACAACAACATAGCAACCTTTTAAAGACAGTTGCTATGAAGGGAGAGGGCTGCCACCCCCCCTCCCTCGTGGTGCACAGGGTGCCAGGTAAGAATAATGAACCCCAGCAGGACGCCCCGGGACTGTCTGCAACAGACAGACCTTGTGGCGTCCGTGGGCGGGCAGACCGGCTCACACACAACTGGACGGGGGGAGTCACATACTCACCCCCCCTGTGCCACAGGAGCTCGGGGGCCGGCAATACTCAAACCCTCCAAGCTCAAATCGCATCTGAATGCCCGGAGGGCGTGTCGGCTGAACACGATGGCCATGACAACGGCCTGTCATGGCCCCCAACCGCATTTCAGCAGATGACCGCACTGGTCCACGGGGGTGCTACAGCCGCCTGCAAGCCCGGGCCATGCACACATGCTGAAAGGGAAGATGCCAGTAATGCTGCAAAAATTGTAAATAAATGTTGTCACAATACAAACAATGTACCCTGGCCGACTCGGATAATTTTTCCTCGTGCCCAAGAGGGTCTGGACCTCGTGAATTGGTCCCGGTCTGTAGGTGCTGAGCAGAAGAATAAAAATTTTACAGCTCTAGGTGCTCAAACTGAGACAGGCTGTCCAGCTTGCAAAACCAACAGGCCACACACGATCAGTGGATCTGAAATATGAGACCAAGGTCAGTGCACAAGCCCAGCTGCACCTTTAAATAACGACCTCTCATTGGGAGGTTTTCAGCTTCGGCAGAAAACGGCAGAAAAGCACTCTGAGTACACCACAGATTACCGTATTTCTGGGCGTATGGGTCATCACCAGTTTGATCAAGGCATGTCCTTCGGGGAAGCATGTCTCTTCAATACACTTTTGTCCGGAGAGCTTTCAACGGGGTCAGAGAGTGACCCTCATGCTCTCCTGACATCTCCTGGGCCCCTTCAAGGCAGCCATGCCCTGTGCGCTGTACGCACTAGTAAAAATGCGTGCTCTGCAAATATGACTAAGCAAGTGAATGCGCCCTGCCCCCCTCGGGTGAGCAGGGAGGACCCTGATCACGAGTTTCCGCATCAGCTTCCTGGAATCGAGGCCAGCTCCAGAGCAGTGGCGGAACCGGAGGCTGGTGGACCAGATCTAGCCACGGTACGGCCAGGAATCCGAAGGTCTGTCCGCCTGCAAAACCTGCATGCTCTACGACCCGTGCCTCTCCCTAAACGAAGCAAACGCAGATGCTCTGGCCCACGGCTGGCCTCCACGTTGCACCTCTCCCCCCACACCTCCAATTCGGGTGACACGGGAGCACACATGCCGGGGAGACCCCTCCCTAATATTGTTGGCCCCCAGATGGCCACGGGGCCCGTGGCCCTCGGAGGTGTGCTCAAAGCTGATACACTGGCAGCTACTCCCCTTCAGGGGATTGCTGACTCAACCACAAGAGCAGCCTCTCCACTTACGTCCAGGACTGTGGCAAATCTCAGCTTGGTTGCTGAGAGAAACAAACTGATGGCCTCAGGCCTCCGCAGCAACGTGATAAACACGATCCAGGGAGCGAGAGCAATGTCAACACAGACTCTCTACGCTCGCAAATGGTGTTTTTGAAGCTTGGTGCATGGAAAGGAATATTGTCCCTTATTCCTGTGACCTGGTCCAGCTTCTTACCTTTCTACAGGATCTGCTGGAAAAAGGTTGCTCGTTTTCCACCATTAAGGTGTTTTTGTCAGCCATCTCGGCTTACCACGAAGGCTGGGGGGGGGGCACCCGGTGCACACCCTCTCATGATACGGTTCATGAAAGGCATATTGAGGAAGAGACCCCCCAGCAGGACTCTGGGCCCTGACTGGGATCTCCAGTTAGTCCTGAATGCTCTTTGTGAGCCCCCATTTGAACCTCTGAGCAACGTTAAGATAGGTTTGCTATCTTATAAAACTGTTCTGCTCTTGGCTCTTTGCTCAGCTAAATGTGTAGGTGACCTCCACGCTTTATCTGTGCACCCAATGTTTACAAAGTTTGCCCCTGATGGGTCAAAGGTCACCTTACGCCCTAACCCCGCATATACCATACCATACCATACCATTTTATTTATAAAGCACTTTAAACAGGAACAAGTCCACACAAAGTGCTGGACAAACAAACACGCAACAGGCAACACAGACAATGAAGTACAACACGAAAAACATAAAAACATTGCAGATCATAAATCAAACGATCCAATACAAATCAGCTGGCATTGAAAGCAATGGAGTAGTAGTGAGTTTTTAACCGGGATTTGAAAACCGAGAGGGAGGGGGCCTGTTTGATGAGCAGCGGTAACTCGTTCCAGAGTCTTGGGCCTGCTACAGAGAACGCCCTGTCACCCCTGCGCTTAAGGCGAGTTTCTGGAACTATTAAGAGTACCTGATCCTCTGACCTCAAAGCACGTGGAGGGACATATGGGTGTATCAGATCCGAGAGATAGGCGGGGGCGAGACTGTTCAGCGATTTGTAGACATACATGAGAATTTTGAATTGGATTCGAAGATGAACCGGTAGCCAGTGAAGGGAGGCCAAGACTGGTGTAATGTGCTCTCTTTTGCGTGTGCTGGTTAAAAATCGGGCAGCTGCGTTCTGAACCAGTTGTAATCGTGCAATGGTGGCTTGACTGACGCCAAGCAGAAGGGAATTGCAGTAATCCAGCCTAGATGTAATGAATGCGTGAATCACTGTCTCCAGGTTGTTTTTTGATAATATGGGCTTCAGCTTAGACAGACGCCTCAGCTGGAAAAAACAGGATTTGACGATCATGTTTACATGACTGTTGAGTTTCATGGAAGGATCCATTATCACTCCCAGATTTGTGACTTTTTGTTTTTCGGACAGGGGTAGAGCAGACAGGTCAATGCAGTGGTTTGAGGTTGTGTCATTGGGAAGGAACAATATGGCTTCCGACTTCTTATCGTTGAAGCTTAAGAAATTTAAAGCCATCCAGTCCCTGATGTCAGCCAGGCAGTCGAGCAGAGGTTGAATAGAGCCTGTACCATTTTGTCTTAGGGGGAAGTAAATTTGACAGTCATCAGCGTAGAAGTGGAAGGGTATATTGTGTTTCCGGAAAATAGCACCGAGTGGCAGCAGGTATAAGGAGAACAAGAGAGGACCCAGGATGGACCCCTGCGGAACCCCCCATTTAAGAGCCGCCACTGCAGAAGTAAAATCGTTGATGGAAACACAAAAGGATCTGTCAGAGAGGTAGGATCTGAACCAGTTTAGGGCTGATCCTGAGATGCCCACCCACTGCTCCAACCTAGCAATGAGGATCTCATGGTCGATGGTGTCGAAAGCGGATGTGAGGTCCAATAGGACAAGCAGCACAGAGTCACCAGTATCTGTGGATAGGAAGATGTCGTTAAAAACCTTCAGTAGGGCAGTCTCAGTGCTGTGGAGGGATTTGAAGCCAGACTGGAATAGCTCGGGGATAGCGTGATCCTCCAGGAAGCACTTTAGTTGGGACTCAACTATTTTCTCTAGAAGTTTAGATACAAATGGGAGTCTGGAGACAGGCCTGAAGTTGGATAATACTGACGGGTCGAGGTTTGGTTTTTTCAGGAGGGGTTGAACAGCAGCATGTTTTAATGATTTTGGCACCACACCCGAGGATAGACTGCTATTTACAATCGAGAGAATGGAGGGACCTAGAGTGTGAAAAACCTCCTTTAGAAGCCGAGGGGGGACCACATCGAAGGGGGAGCCAGATGGTTTCAGGTTGCACATGACCTGCTCTAGAGAGGACAGAGAGACTGGTTCAAAATGGTCACAAACAGCAACAGATTGAGGTGGGATGGATGGATCGTGAGATGGAGGAGAAATGAGAGCCCTGGTGGTTGCGATTTTATCTAAAAAGAAATGTTGGAAGTTCTCGCACAGCTCAGTCGAGGCTTCCATGGGTGATTGTTCAGTGAGGTGGAGAACAGAGTTTAGGGTGGAGAACAGAACTCGAGGGTTACGAGAGTTTGCAGCAATGATATCAGAGAAGTATTGTGATTTAGCAGTTTTCACTGCTTTCTGATATCGGCGCCAGCTCTCTTTTACCATCTGAAAAGAGACCTGCAGTCTGTCTTTTTTCCATTTCCTCTCCGCCTTTCGGCATTGCTGCCTGGCAGCTCTGGTCGTGTCATTCAGCCACGGTTCGGCCCTGAGTTTTGGTCTTCTAGGTTTAATAGGCGCCACTTGATCCAAAGCCTTTAAACAAACAGAGTCAAACTGGTTTGTCAGCTCCTCAGTGCTGGAGAGGAACAATGGGGGCTGAATTAACATGTCATTGTTGTAAACCTCAGTGAAACGTGCGGCAGTTAAATGGTTAACATTCCTGCCTTTACGTGCAGAAATGCATGTTTTAGGAGTTACATGGGGGATGGTGAACATCCCATATGTCCCAAAGGTTCCAACATTGAACCCCAGAAGTCTGGACTTTGAACTTTCTTCATTTCTTCCTGCTCCCGCCCTCACTGAGGAACAAAGGAGGTTGAGAGCACTCTGCCCCGTCAGGGCCTTGGGTGTTTACATTGAAAGAACAGCTGATTGGAGGAAAACAAACCAACTGTTTGCATGTTTTGCCAACCCGACAGCTGGTAGGGCCCTGTCAAAACAGCGCCTCTCACACTGGGTGACTGAGGCTATTAAAATGGCGTACAGTAGCAAAGGTCAACAGGTGCCCTCTGGGGTACACGCCCACTCCACTCGAGGCTTGGCCGCCTCGTGGTCACTGTTCAAGGGTGTACCGGTTGCAGACATCTGTGCAGCTGCAAACTGGAGTTCAACAAACACGTTTGCAAAACATTACAGTTTGGACGTTACTGCATGTAACGTCACTCAGGCTGTCCTCTCTAACACACAATAGAGAGCAGCCAAAAGATGCCTAATGTATAAAGGCTGAATTTCTCACAAGCATGCATTTTACTGAGCATTTCAAGGGTGTGAATGAATTACGTTCCCATAGCAATAGTGTTGCACCGAGTGAACCTGACTGATAAAGGGAACTGAAAGTTATGCACCATAACTCATGTTCCCTGAAGGAAGGGAACGAGGTGCAACACAGTTGGCCCTTTTCAATGCCAAAGCTCGGTGAAGTGCACTTGGAGACAGATGGATGGGCGCTAGCGTCTTAAGTACCCAGAGGGCGGAGCCTCTGAGGTGACGCTGACGCCCACTGCCGTAAAGGCGTGAGTGTATTACTTCAGGTAATCGCGCGGGGGCACAATTCCCATAGCAATAGTGTTGCACCTCGTTCCCTTCCTTCAGGGAACACGAGTTATGGTGCATAACTTTCAGTTTTACGTTGGACATTCGAGCTCCGGGGCTTCAGCGGGACGCCACTCTCGCTGAACCGAAACACAGGCATCCCGACCCGGCCAGCCGCGTCCCCGTCTCGGTCGAGGGACAGGCTGAAAGCGGCTGACCGAAATCAGAGGGCCCGCCCCAGATTGAACAAGAAAAACACACCGCTGAAGCCACGGAGCTCAAATGTTTACAGAGAAGTTGCTAAACGTCATCGTAATTAATGACCAACAGCTATCAGTTGTAGAAAATTAAGGATTTCTTACGATGAAGTTTAGCAACTTCTCGATAAACATTTGAGCTTCGTGGCTTCAGCTGTGTGTTTTTCTTGTTCAATCCGGGGCGGGCACTCTGATTTCGGTCAGCCGCTCTCAGCCTGTCCCTCCACCTAGACGGGGACGCAGCTGGCCGGGTCGGGATGCCTGTGTTTCGGTTCAGCGAGAGTGGCGTCCTGCTGAAGCCCCGGAGCTCGAATGTCCAACGTAAAAC
>JBBPBX010001447.1:60798-77508 GCA_038048925.1 Garcialebias charrua
TATATATATATATATATATATATAATAATAAATAATATATAATAATATATATATATATATATATAAGTTTATCCTGCAGCAGTATGGGCTGCACAAATGTGCAGGATGAAGCTTGTTCTGCTGCTTTGGGCTGCACAAATGTTCAGCAGTTACTAAGTAATTAAAAATAATTAATTTTAAATGAAAAATCCATGTTGATCGTGATCATCCATCAATCAACCAATTGTGTGTCAAGTCCAATCTTATTTTGTAAAACCGCGATAGAGCGAGTCTGCGATAAACGAACCGTGAAGTAGTGAGGGACCACTGTACTTACCGGTACTCCTTGTACTACTATTCCTATCGCGGGGGAGCTGAGAACGGACACCAAAGCGATAAACGAGGGACTACTGTATACTAAAAGCAATAATCATTTCCCTAACTTACATTATTCTGTTTATAGTTAGGAAAGACTAAAATCTCTGGAGTTTGTTGATTAACAGAACTGAGTAAAGCGTGTACTGATGCAGCTCTGCAGCATCTGGCGTCTCTCGCTGAGCACAGTCCACAATCTACAGGTCTGCCATCTTAAATCTGTACGACAGCCCAAGCAGCCGCTGACAGGTTCCACCAAAGACACACACACACACACGCAGAGCTCTGTTAAACACATGAGAGCCACCTTTGAAGCAGAGATCTGTGCACCTGTTCGTGTGCATGGATGGAAGATTGACAGCTCACGCTAAAACTGGAGACGTGCAAAGACAAAAGGTTCATTCTTTAAAGTCAAAACCTTACAAAATGGTCTAAACAAGCACTTCTACAGAGAGCAATTTATTTTGCTTAAATCTCCAGACTACACATCAGAACAGTTTATTGGTCACTTATGCCAATTTAATTTCAAACGCTTGATACTGCTCAGAGCAATAATCTCAATTTACTACCAAATCTTTAAATTAGAGGCCTCCTTTTTCCAAAGGTATAATGAGTTTATATTAAATGGGTTCATAGTAGAAGTCCCTGAATGCCTCACTGCATGGATCCATTTCTCTGTGTTTAATAGAATCACATAAACCAAAGAAAGGACAAATGAATCAGCAAACATGATCAGTGAATTCACACCCGTCCTTGTGTTACGTAAAGGTTTGGCTTCACTGATGAGTTTTTGTTAAAGGGGACCACAGATGCAAAATTCACTTTTTAATGTTTTTTTTACTCTACTTTGGGTATTTACTTCTTAAAAAAACAGTCCTAGGGCCAAAGAAATGCACCCAGTGGTATATTTACTCTAAGTAGATTTATTTTTCAGGGATATAAATGTCTCGTTTTCAAATCCTGCGGTTTGTGACGTCACAAGCCGTAGGCCAACCCACCCCAACCTGAGTCCAGCCCCTCACCTAGCAACCCCTGGTTAGGCTCAACCCACTTCAGTATAAAAGACGTGACGGTTGTTTTTCCTGATTTCATCTCATCTTTTGTTTAAATGTTCTTAATTTCATGTGTACAGCACTTTGTTGCAGCTGTGGTTGTTTTAAATGGCTTTATAAATAAAGTATAATTGTTATTTTTACGTTTTAGTTCAATTTTTAGCGTATTTGCGATCGCTCCAAACGCGCAGCCGGCAGAAATAAAACGAGCAGACCGCCAGCGAAGGGACCATCTGCGGGCGGGAACTGCTAGCTTTTTAGGACCGTGGGTCCGGTCAGAGGTTGCCTCATATGGATAAATTAACTGGAAACACTCGGTGAACTTTGTGTGTGTGTCTGGACTGGAGCAGCGATCGCTCCCAAAGCGCCGCATGCAACGAGCGGAGCTAAGCGGGCGGTGTGCCGGAGGAGGAAGAGCTATCATTAGCCTCGGATTCGGGTGGGCTAATGCTAAAAGGAGCAGCTAATGGCGGCGCGCGCAGACGGCTTTCGGTAAGTTATCTTAAGCTAGCACTAACAGTAAGTCAAATGAGTAATAAAAAAAGAGCTAATTTTAAAACAACAACAGATTAGAGATACTGGCTGTTACAGAGGGCGGAGTTAATGTAAACAGATTTTTGAAGGGCGTGGCCTTCAGAGCTCATTATCATAAACCGGTCGTTTAGAACGGAAGTCAGAAAATGCATAACTAGAAAGGGGATATTTTATTATCTACGAATTATTTTGTGCATTAAATTGAATGAACATGGTCTGGATAGCCCACAGACATACCATAAAAATTTATAAAACCAATATTTGGTCCCCTTTAAAAACTGACGCATCAAGCATTTTGCTTGATAAATTTAAAAAACATAACCCCCCTTGAGGGGAAAAGCCTCTTGGAAAGATTTGTCAAACCACTGGTAGAAGCATCTGTTATGAGCTTGTCCTCATCAGATCTGATGCAGTATTTAGTTGAGTTGGGAAGGCCACATGATGGCAACACGTTGAAAGATTTAGCACTTGATTTTCACCTCATCGCAAGGGGAACGTGAAACAGTTTCCAAGAAACAAAAGGGAGGGTTAACAGCCCTACATCAGAAAATATTTACCCAAGAAATGAAAAGATTAATTTTCCCATTTTAATAATTTAATTGCGTGGAGTGCAAGCAGCTGGAGCTGACATAAAAAGAAAATTAGCCCTCTTTCATTTTTTTTTTTTGTCTTTTGGTGTCAAACTGAAAAAGGGGATGGAATAAATTCACAATTCCTCATTAGTGAAGATCATCATTATCTCTTATTGATCCCATCTTGAGAAGGGAAGCCTCTGTGTTAGTTGCAGGTTTTGGGAGTTGAAAACCAAGTTTAGCTGAAGTTGCATGGTTTGGTAGAGACGAAAAATGCACCAAAATTAAACAGATCACTACTAAAACAATCTTATATATTAGCTGGCATCTCATTAGGACACTATTAAGGAGAAGGGGAATAATTTGGTTTCATGTTATGGAAATCATTCAAGGTCTCTGTTTATCTCTAATAGCCATTTTACCTATATCTAATCAGGATAAATTAACAGATGAAACTATCTACAGGAGCTGGCACAGACTAACTAATGCTGACAACAGAGAGGAGTAATCATAGTATTTCTATTTAAGTTTTACCAGCATCAACGATCTGTTCACTGAAATGGTTGGCTCGGTTTAATTGGCTGTTCCTGTACACAGCAAAGGTTTCTACTCGGCGCTGAGAGCTCGCAGGAGGCGGACGTGTGCGCTCTGATTACTGCACCCAAACAAATGGATTTTGGCTCACCTCGTCCCTCCTGACATCTGTAAACAAACAATCTCAAGGCAGTTGAGCAGAAAACACCTACAAAGTGTTTTTTCCCTCCTTGACACCAGTCTGAACTGAATGCAGCAGGTTTCAGGCAAAAGCTGAAGAACCTGCTGGTGATGTGACTCATCGCAGACACCCACCTCCGACTTGACTGTAACTATTAGTCTTTGGGTGAAGCAGAGCCAAACTGAGCATCAGTACCTATTGAACGACCTTGGAGAGATCTACTCATCTGTTAGCAAATGCTGCGACTGATATGCGTGTAATTAAAGCTGGGCCCAGAGACAGATTTGCTTTATGTATGGCAGCATCTTCACATAAACGAAAAGCAAATCTTTTGTCTATTTTTTTCTAAAATAAAACACACTGACTGCAGGACAATAATGCAGTGTATACACCAGAATGTTTTATCTATTAAAAAAATGTTTTTTACTTTGTAAGATTAAAAAGAAAGTTCAAATCACCTTTTTAAGGTGAACAAATTCAAAGATTACCATAATTTCTGGACTATAAGCTGCTACTTTTTCATGTTTTGAACAATGCGGCTTAAACAATGTTGCAACTGATTTCTGGATTTTTGGGGGGGACAGGCTAACGAGCATCATGCCACCAAAACATTTAGCCTCGTCACACCCAGGTGCTCACATAGCTGCCCAATACACATCTCTCTTGGGGGGTGGGTACTCGTGACTCAATGAGACTACCTGTATAAATAAATGTTATTAAAAAAAATCTGACCAATGAAATAACCGAACAGGTCACAGTGAACCAATGACTCTTGGTTTCATTTTCCCACTCCCTGCGGGAGTTTACCCACTTCGTTGTGCCCTCAGGGAGGGGGGAAACTCCCTGGTGGCACAACAAAGAAGTTGCAACTACGGTTCTTTAAATGAGTGTGAATCATAAATCAAATTGCGAATTTGCCTCGAGACGAAAGTGACATTGAGAGCGACAATGAAAGACAGACTGAGGAGGTGTGTGATGGTTTTTCTGAGGTTGTTCAATTCTGACACTGAAGAAGATGACTTTAGTGGTTTGACTGGTTTAGTGGTTCAGTTTAAAAAATCTTTCTTTGTTAATATTAATATTAATGTGTGCCGAGATGGTGTAGAGGCAGGGCAGCCGGCTCAGGACAGGAAGGTCTCGGGTTCGATCCCCGGTCACTGCATACCTCGTGGTGTCCCTGGGCAAGACACTTAACCCCGAGTTGCTCCCAGTAGGACTGACAGCGCCTTGCATGGCTGACTACTGCTACCGGTGTATGAATGTGTGTATGAATGGGTGGATGGCTGGTACTGTAAAGCGCTTTGGGGCCCCTCATAGGGGGCTGGAAAGCGCTATATAAGTAAGCTCCATTTACCAATATCTCATGTTACAACGTGGACACCTGTGACTTACTGTATATACAAGTGTGGCCTATACATACATACATATTTGTTAGGCTGATTGGTGACTCTAAATTGACCCTAGGTGTGAGTGTGAGAGTGGATGGTTGTTTGGTGTGAGTGAGACAGGTCCCTCTTGTAAATGAGTCCCCATGACTCAACGAGGCTAGCCTGTATAAATAAAGGTTGAATGAACATATAGATACACTGCCTGTCCAATAAAAAGTTGCCACCTGGATTTAACTAAGCAAATAGGTATGAGCCTCCTATTGGATAATTACTGCATGGACGATTATCTTTCAACTAGCAACAAGTTATTTAACCCCAACTGGTGCAAAGAGTTGCTTCTTATTTCTTAAACAACCATGTTGAAAGACACATCGCGTGGTCGTGGAAAAGATGTCAGTCTGTTTGAGAAGGGTCCAATCACTGGCATCAAGCAGATAAAACATCTAAGGAGATTGTAGAAACTACTAAAATTGGGTTAAGAACGGTCCTAACCATTAATAAAAACTGGAAGGATAGTGGAGACCCATCGTCTTCGAGTAAGAAATGTGGCCTGAAAAAACCCTGAATGATCGTGATCGGCGATCACTTAAACATTTGGTGAAATCAAATAGAAGAAAAACAACAGTAGCACTCAGAGCTATGTTTAATAGTGAAAGTAAGAGCATTTTCACACGCACAATGTGAAGGTAACTCAAGGGATTGGGACTGAACAGCTTGTATAGCCTTAAGAGAACTACTAATCAGTGAGGCTAACTGGGAAAAAAATGTTTTTCAATTTGCTAGGGAGCATAAAGATTGGACTCTGGAGCAATGGAAGAAGGTCATGTGGTCTGATGAGTCCAGATTGACCCTGTTCCAGAGTGATGGGTGCATCAGGGTAAGAAGAGAGGCAGGTGAAGTGATGCACCCATCGTGCCTAGTGCCTAGTCATCAATGCAAGATCTTGGTGAAAAAATAATTGAACACTGGATGGAAATAGATCTTGTGACATTGTAGACGCTTATTGAAACAATGCCACAGAGAATGTATGTTGTAATTAAAGCTAAAGGCGGTCCAACGAAACATTTGTTTTTGGTGGCAACATGTTTTTTGGGCCAGGCAGTGTGTGTGCATGTATGTAAAAATAAGAATAATTATATACAGTATGTGTGTGTAAAAAAAAGTGTGTGTGTGTACAAAAAGTGTTTCCTTTTTAAATTTAGTGGGCACAGCATATGTTCAGGTGTGCGCCATAGTCAAAAAATGATGGTAGTACGCAATATGTGAAGTGAGTTATTGAGAAAAGCCAATTTGAAATACCGATTTTTCCGGTGTATAGGTCACAACTTTTTATGTTTTTTTTTTCCCAAGGCCTGCGACCTATACACCAGTGCGAGCTATTTATGGATTTTTTCCCCATATTTTTAGACCAATTTTTGGCTCAGTTATGACCGTTTTTCATTTTGGCAGAAAATGGTGCAGTACCACTTTTGTCCACTAGGGGGACACTTCCAGAGAGTCCACCGACCGTTTCCAGCTCATGTGTCCGAAAAAAAGCTCCTCTGCTCGGACTGACTCTGTCGGCCTCCTGGTCTGGAGGTAACTTTGGGCAGCACGGTGGCACAACTGGTAGAGCTGCTGCCTCTCAGCGAGAAGGTTGCCGGTTCAAATCCCGGTCCGGGGCCTTTCTGGGTGGAGTTTGCATGTTCTCCCCGTGCATGCGTGGGTTTCCTCCGGGTAATAATAATAATAATAATAATAAATAATAAATTCAATTTATACCGCACTTTTCATTAATAAAAATCTCAAAGTGCTACAACAATAAAAACAAGTGATAAAATCAAATAAAATCAATAATGGTATTAACTAAGATTAAAAACAGAATCATGTGGAGGCAGAATAGGCCTGCTTAAAAAATAAATAAATAAATAAATAAATAAAACAAGTGATAAAATCAAGTAAAATCAATAATACTATCAACCAAGATCAAAGATAAAATCATGCGGGGGCAGAATAGGCTTGCTTAAAAAGAAAAGTCTTTAAACCGCTTTTAAAGTCAACCAGTGACTGTGGAGCTCTCAGGCAGTCAGGAAGGGAGTTCCATAGGCGGGGGGCAGCCACACAGAATGCCCTGTCTCCCATGGTCCTTAATTTGGTTCGTGGAATGTGAAGTAGATTACTGTTCTGTGATCGTAGAGACCGGGTGGATGAATATGGTGCAAGAATGTCCTTTAGATAGTCAGGTGAAGTTCCATGTAAGCATTGATGTGTAATGAGAGCAGTTTTGTATTGAATTCTGTAGGTGACAGGAAGCCAATGGAGGTTATGGAGAATGGGTGTACAGTAATGGGTACTCCGGTTTCCTCCCACAGACCAAAAAACATGCTTGTTAGGCTGATTGGTGACTCTAAATTGACCCTAGGTGTGAGTGTGAGAGTGGATGGTTGTTTGGTGTGAGTGAGACAGGTCCCTCTTGTAAATGAGTCCCCGTGACTCAACGAGGCTAGCCTGTATAAATAAAGGTTGAATGAAAATGAATGAACTTCTTTTAGCTCTGTGTTTGTTAGCTGTTTGTTTGCAAGATAAGTCAAGAACCACTCAGCGGATTTTTCTGAAACTTACGAATGTAATCACTGTATGGACATTTACAAGTGAGTAGCTTTATTAGATGTTTGAGATTAAAAAAAAAACGATCTTTTATTAGCGTTAGCTTCAGTTAGCTTCTGTTTATAACGTTATAAATACCGGTAGCTCAGAAACCACTCGGTGGATATTTCTGAAACTTACAGAATGTAATCACTGTATGGACATTTACAAGTGAGTAGCTTTATTAGATGTTTGAGATAAATAAATAAAAAAACGATATTTTATTAGCGTTAGCTTCGGTTAGCTTCTGTTTATACCGTTATAAATAGCTCCGAAACCACTCGGTGGATATTTTTTCTGCTTACAGAGTGTAATTATATGGGATTTAATGTACTAACTGTTGGCCTGGATGAAACATTTGAGATAAAATTTGATTTTTTTATTCGTGTTTTGAGAGATGGACTCTTCTCTGTTAGCATTCGTTTTATTTCCGTGTATATTTTAGCAAATAGCTAATAAACCACTCGGCTAATAAACCACTAACCCTTGTGCTATAATGTCAGCTATAATTTTTAGCAAACAAATAATTGTTTTTACCGTGTTAATCTTCTTAAAAGCCTTGCTGTGCGCTCCTGTGGCAGACATTTGCAACAGAGCTAAACACTCTGTCCATATTGCCGGGTTGACTCAGCGGTGACGCAGCACGTCAGCGGTGGATGACGCGTTACATCGGCGGTGACGTAGGTGCAACCTATACACCGGTGCAACCTATTTCTGGATTTTTCCAATTTATTGATAATAATTGGACAATGCGACCTATACACCGGTGCGACCTATACACCGGAAAATACGGTAGTCTCATCAATGAGGCATGACCTGTCATATGACCTGTAGCCATCTGTAAACTTTCCTCCATCATCATACTATGTACTGAGTTTGCCTTCGCTTCTAATTCACAAAGCAACAGAAAACAGCCTGTGTAGGTGTAGCTTTGAGTAATAACTGTCTGCAGATAAGCGACGACTCTGATAAATGTACAAGAAAAGCAAAAACCAAAACAACCATGCTACAAGAAAAGGAAAATGGTTTTGATCACAGATCACTGATGACTGAGTGCTCAAATGGCAGCAGCTTTTTAGACTTTGTGCTTTCTAAAGTTATACACCAAGAAATCAGCATAGGTTTTACTATACCACAAAAACATTCTGCTTTACCTTCAAATCAATACAAAAATAAATATGTATTGAAAACACTTAAAGCTTATACCTTTTTAAGTGAGGTTTTATAAAAAGAATATAAATAATAAATATCTTAACAAATACAGATAGCTTTTTAAACAACCTTAGTTTGTAGAAATTGAGATTTTTCTGACAGAATTGGTGAGCTAATGATTTTTCAGAGCAGCACCAAGAGCAAAGTGGATTGCTGTTGTTTTAAAACAGCTCCAATCTGAAGAATTTCATTCTGATTCATGTAAAAGCTATTTTAGAAAACATTACATCTCCATCACTTTTGCAAACACGGTTACTGTATTTACATTGAGTGCTATTTCGTCTGTGTATGGGAAACATACGCAGATGACAAGATTAGACAATTATTATTATTATTATTATTTTAGTTATTCACGAGTTGACCTTGCTGTAGCAACTCTGGTGCAGGCAGGGGCACTTCCTGCAGGAATATCAAAATATTTCTACCAGAATAACTCCTCTCAGTAACAAAATAACCACACGTAGACCACTTTTCATACCCTTCCTGTCCATCTTGGGGGAAAATGACATTACTAGCAGTTGTTTAGGCTCAACTTTGATCCCACTGAGACATTTTAAACGTCTGTCTGTGGCACAGCACTCACAACCATTTTGCACACAGGCTGCTGGTTGATGAAATCTATAAAAACATGATTTACTTTAAAGCATGTGGACAGCATTACTGATCTCAACATAGAACTTGATGCATCTAACTATGCGGATACTAAAAGCCCCCCGAGGTAAAATGGTTAGTAAATGGCTCCATGTCTGTGATCACCATCAGTGGGAGCAGGCAGAATACAACAGGATTTCCTCTGAGTGATTAGAAATGTAGAGACTTGTTGACTTGGCTTCAAAAATCTCTGGTATATCTCTCTTCAGAGTTGATTTCACCATCATGACATGGCATGGGTTGAGAATATGCACCTGATTTGAATTCCTTCTACGGAAGTCTCCTTTGATGTGTTTACCAGTAATTAGGTCACCCAAATTAGATGAATCTCTGTTTTTACCTTTCCGGTGATGGCTGACCACACTTTCAGCGTGTTGTCGTCAGAGCCGCTGACGATGCGGTTGCCACAGAACTGGAGGCAGGTGATCACATGGTCGTCGTGTCCTTTCAGCACCTTGAGACAAGACAGACAAGTAGAGATGCGATGATGGGAGGGACAAGAAAAGAAGGATAGAGGTGGGCTGACAATCTTTCTGGAGATTTCTCAATCAAAGCACAACTGAGGTAAGAGGGAAATGGAAAAAAAGAGCTGCAGATGTTTCAGGAGAGCTGTTTGCCTCTGTGTTTTTTTTTAAGATGCCTCTGCTACTGGGTCACAATGATGCTAGCTCAGCAAATGACAGAACTTGCTGCATATGCAAAGGAATACAAAGACCACTACGTATGTCCTAAATGACCTGCCGCCTTTAAAAAAAAAGCTGCCTTCCAAGGTCCACTGAAGACCTGCTTTAAAATGCTGCTTGTGTTTTCTTTCTTTTTTTGTGGAAAACTTCTTCAGAACTAAGAGAATAGAAACTTCAGATTGAAACAGGCCATCCTTTGGTCCCACTCTATGATTTCACTTGATTAAAGCAGACGTGACTTATCACTACCTTTCTATCAAGTCTGCACTTCAGACCTCTTTTTGAACGGCCATTCTTCGACACAAAGCCATTTGATACCAGATCTTCAAGATCAACTAACCTGTGAGGAATTTAGGTTTGCAGGGAGGAAAAAGCTACCTTTGGTGATTTAAGGTCCCCTCTCCTCCAGTTAGTGTCTATTCTGTGCTGCCTGATGTAGGCACTCTTCCAGGGGCTGTGAGTGAAGCCGGGCTTGACAATTTTCCTTTTCTTCAAAGGCAGAGGTTCGTCAATGCCTGTATGGGACGAGAGAGTAGCTGGTTGGAATAAAGAAGCTCTTATTTCCTCACAAATTGTATTTTCTTCAAAGGACATGTGAATTCAGCACTGACCCTGGACTGGCATCTCTCAAGAGGTTTC
This sequence comes from Garcialebias charrua, assembly GCA_038048925.1. NCBI lineage: Eukaryota > Metazoa > Chordata > Actinopteri > Cyprinodontiformes > Rivulidae > Garcialebias > Garcialebias charrua. Next base: position 71,224 of record JBBPBX010001447.1, read on the forward strand.
AGACTCACCCTCTTCCCTGCATTTCTCTCTCCACAGCAAGTTGTCTTCTGCCAGGATGCGCCAGTAGCGACACGTCTGTGCCGCTTGGAGGAGGTCCTTCGGTTCCAGAAATGACAGCACATACAAAGCCAGCTGTTGACAGACAGATACAGAGAATTTATACCGGATGTACAACACTATGCCAAAGACTTAACCACATTTGAAGTCTTTTGACTTTGGTTCCAAGTAGCTGAATTTTCTTTTTTTTAAGCAGTTCTGATCATTTGGCTTTCTAAAAGTTTTACAAAGTGTTTTTATTTTTTTAGAATTTGGCAGTTTTTGACTCATTTTCTGTCCAATACCTGACCACAACAGCATTTTGTGCAGTACGAGCTTAAAAATGAGGTCAATAGAGAAGCAGAAGACAAAAGTGCCAGAATAAATAAAAAAAAACACCAACAAAAGATACCGGTAAATATTATCTGAAAGTTGTGGCTTTACAAAAATGGTAAAAGATCCAGTAAAGACCTAAAATATGACGTGAAAGATGCAACATCCTTCAGTTTATCAATGACTCTACGACAGGTTCTCAGCATACAGCTTTGTTTAGGCTAAAATACTCAGTTACTGTTTGTGCCAAATACAAATGAAAGATTCATGGATTTGTGCCATTGTTAGTGGCTCGGCTACTGGTAAAGTGCCTAAAGATCCAATTTAAATTTAGCTCCTTACTAAGCTGTCTTGTATATCAACACAGCACTGGTTCACCTCTTGAGTACCGGTATGTGAGTTTTAATTCGAGAAGAAAAAAAGTCTCAAAATACAGTCCAACACGAGACATTCTCATGAGCAGCTGTATTTATAATACAAACAGAATATACACAATATTATCAATGTACATCAAACTAAATCTGAGTTAATGACACAATGAAAGAAAGTTGAATCAATGACTCTGTTGAAGGTGAAACACGGGGCAGTTCAATAAGAATTTAGGCTGAATTTAGTATATCTAAGAAAAATCATCTAATGTTACCAGTTATGGTGTAGTCACACCAAGCAGCGTTTTGACCTCCAAAGCGTCCAGTTTACATGTAAAGTCAATGGTGGACGCGCTTCCAGGCACCTCCTGGCGTCAGGTCGCGTGCGTGTTGAGCGTGCTGAGAAGCGTTTTTTCGTGCACGTGAACCGGCTTCCACCTCCAAACCGAGCCTTCACCATGCTGAAGATTTCGCGGTTCAAACTTTCAAACGCCGCTCAACTCCACCTGATTGGTTGGTGTGTCAACCAATCAGGGAGAGTCGGGGGGAGAAGAGAGGGGGCAGTGGGAGAGTCCCTATGTGACGCGGAAACGAGGGTGCGCGCGCACTATGTGACGTATTGTTTGTCGGAAAAAAAAGAAAAGACCCGCGAGCTCGTGGACTATGGAAGAGAAACTCATTGTAGCTGTGTGTTCGCGACAATTCCTTCACGACCAGTCAAGTCTGCTCGACAGAGACGGAAATAAAAGGCTCCTCGCCTGGCGGAGTGCAGTGACTCTGTGCGCAGGACTCTGTATACCGGTAAGCTCCTCCCACACCCCGCCGCCACAGCCACGAAGCCGCCGCAACACTACAGTTTGGACAACACTGGGTAGCGCGTCCACTTGCGTGCGTGAGGAGCCTTTTGGAGGTAAAAACGCTGCTCGGTGTGACCACACCAGACATACCGGTATATTTGTATAAGGTTTGCAAAAATCAACGTCAGTTTTAGTAACTTCTCTGCATCATGAGTGAGATCAAATCTGCTTTGTAAATGTTTTTAATTTGTTTCATTCTGATATGGACCCACATCTAGGGCTGGGCGATATATTGAATATACTCGATGTATTGCACGTTTTTCAATTTATGATAGTTAAAATGGCTCTATCGCAACCATTGAGTATTATTAGACGTGAAAATCCGTGTACCGGTAGTTCTTTTTCTCCCATCTGTGCCAACTTCACGCGACCCCCCCTCCTCCCTCACTGAATACAAACACAGCCCCTCACATGCTGTTTCACACACGCTTACTAACGTCATGAAGGCGGCGCAGCTGAAGAGGATTATTATTGAATATATGTAAATAAATATTTAAAAAAGCAATAGACTAATATACCGTATTCGTCGGTCTATAACACGCCATTTTTTTGCTCATTTGAATGTCCTAAGTATTATACACTGAAGCGTGTTATTTATAGATTTTTTCCCATATTTTTAGACCCATTTTTGGCTCTGATTCGCCATTTTTCATTTTGGCCTAAAAATGGTGCAGTACCACTTTTGTCCGCTAGGGGACACTTCCAGAGAGTCCACCGACCGCCATGTGTCTGAAAAAAGCCTCCTCTGCTCGGACTGAATGTCGCTGCCCGGCTCCCTGCTCTGGAGGTAGCTACCATTTAGCTGTGTTGTTAGCGTTTTTTTTAGCAAGATAACTCATAAACCACACCGCGGATTTTCTTGAAACTTACAGAGTGTAATTATTTGGTGGTCATTTACAACCTGTTAGCTGCAGAAGATATTTAGAGCTAAAAAAAAAAATCGCTTTTAGCATGTTAGCTGTTAGCTACCATAAACAGATACCTACTGTTTAGATAAACAGCTCAGAAACCACTCGGTGGATATTTTTTCTGCTTACAGAGTGTAATTATATGGCTTCAATTTACAGACTGTTGACCTGTAGAAGACATTTGAGATAAAATTCGATTTATTTATAATTTATTTTCGTAGCGCCCCCGAGGCTGTTTGGAAAAAGTCAAACCGAAACAATTTAAATTCAGCAGATTTGACCATTTCGTGAATTGATTAAGGAACGGTTAAGCTCGGGAACCCTTGTGCTATAACGTCAGCTAAGAAATATATTTTTTCTCAGCAAAGAAATAATAGTTTTTACAGTTTTAATCTTGTAAAGTCCTTCCGTGCTGACGCTTCTGTGGCCGCCATTTTAAGCAGGGCAAACGAGGTATTATACACGGGAGCTTGTTATAGACCGATGAATACGGTACAGTATATAAATAGTTTATTTTTTAGACATTTATTTTGTACAGTTACAGCTGTTTGTTAATAAGTGTACCTGTGTAACAATTGGGACAAACTTTGACTCAAATATATTTGTTATTACTTTATGGAAAGAAAAAAATATTGAGCTATATATGGGGCCAAGATGGTGTAGTGGCAGGGGAATCGACTTGGGACCCGAAGGACCCAGGTTCGAACCCCAGTCACGGCATAACTTGTGGTGTGTTTGAGCAGCACATCTCATCCCAACTGCTCCCCGGCGCGCTTTCTATAGCTGCCCACTGCCCCACCTGGTGGTGATTGGGTTAAATGCAGAGTCAAATTTCGTCTTGTATGGAAACATACACAGATGACAAAAATGTGACATTATTATTATTATTATTATTATATATCACGATTTATCTTAAAAAATATCAAGATATTAATTTTGGCCCATATCACCCAGCCCTACCCACATCACAATCATAAATTTAAGGGAGATGCCATAAGCATCAATATGGAGTACAATTTATTCTAAGATGTTGAAAAACACAAGCCTGACAAAAATAAAATAAAATAGATTTTCATTTTTTAGGTTAAGATGTAGAGTAATTTATTTGTATCAGTCAGTCAGCTAGCAGCCACTGGAAGTAAAAAAAGGAAAAATAAATAAATTAGAGCAGATTATTTGTGTTAAGCAACAAATTAAAAGGTGAAGCGTTTATAGAGAGAATAGTACTTTACATAATTTCCCTTCACATTGTACACATTTTTTCCCTCAACACAAATCTCAGCAAGAACATTTTTCTTCACACCCCGTAATCTTCAGGACATTGTTACACTTTTCTTAATGCAAAAGTTAATTATAGTTTAACTAGAAGGAAAAACTTTACTCATGACAAGTATTGAACAGGTCCAATTGTTTTTAAATTGGAATGTCGATTTTAAAGTTGTTTTGTCATAATACAGTTTAGTTTTGGATTTCCTCCAGCAAAGACCCAAGACGAGGCTTCAGGACAAACTTCAATCACCTAAAACAGTTTGAGCCAGAAAATTATTATGAGTACCGGTACACAAAACTATTACACAGACTGATTTTACAGTCTTCAGGCGTCAGTCTTTATAGTTTTTGTTTCATTTTCCATTTGATTTAGAAGAAAGAAAGAAGAAAAAATAAGGCCATGATCAATAGAATAAAAAAATAAAGGGGGAAAAAATACTGAATAAATGAAGGAAAGCCATTTCCTGGTGTGAGCACATGAGACAAGCCCTTCTTTTTAACACTATAATGTTGCACCTTATGGCGCTCATCGGCTCCACACCAGTTAAGCTAGATTCATACTCGACGCGTCGCGCAGCGCGCGAGGGTGCGCGCTCCAAAAGTGACGCAATTTCACAGTCCCCGCCCCTGCGCGTTGGCCCCGCGCGTGGGATTAGCGCGTGTCGTGCACCTCTGAATTTTTGAAACTCCGCAAGCCTATGCGCGCGCGGTGGGCGCTACGATTTGATTGACAGGTCCCCACCCGACAGCCTTCACCCTCTTCACGCCGGAGCCTGCAGCTGTTTGCGCCGCTGTGGTCGTGGAGACGGAGTCGCGACGCATGGAGGAATGTTTTGTGACACAAAATGTATTAAATTCTCCTTCGTTCCTGATCTGGAGTCGGACTTTTCTTTTGTTTTTTCGCCAAAAGTCACGTGATCGCTTTCTCCTCCGCTGACTCCATGCATTAAAACCGCAAATAAAGACAACAGTTCAGCACGCGAGCGGAAAGCTATTTGTTTTTGTTGTGTGACGTCAAACAGTTCTTCTTCTACGGTAGATTTCTTCTTCTACACCTTTCTTGCAACATATGCACAGGTTTTAGAGGGTACTGCCTCCTGCTGGTCCGTAAAAGAACAGCACTTTGCCATGCGCCGCCGTGGGACAACTATAAACACAGAGGCGACACTGTAAACGCATTTCGCCGCACGGTACAGTGCACGCGCAGCGCGCACGCTCCAGCCTGCGGACCAAAGCGCGAGTCTAACTCAGCCTTTAAGGTGCTGCCTACAGTCAGTATCCACCCCACTCAGCTCATGTTATGGGACCATCTTGTTTGAGTTTCCAAGCAGACTGCTCCGAGGTGCTAATTATGATGTAAGCAGACAGAAGTTGTTTATTTGCCAGCGGAGCTACGTCACTGGATGACCCACCCAGATAAACTGCAAACTACATCTGAACCTCCACTTCCTCATCTTGTTGACAGACAGTGACACAAGAAATGAGTGCATTTACTGACATCAGAGATGAAGGATGGCTGCACTCTGACTTATAAGCAGTGTCGGGATAAACTAACGAAATTCAAGACTGATTATAAGACGATTAAGGACCCGACAGGCAGAGTGGCTCGAACAGACCAGTTATGATTCTGATCACAGAGCGGGGAAACAAATCACCTACATCTGAGAAAAACTGAGAAGAGAGCTGAGTGGAGCTACACTTACCAGTTGCATAGTGGCATTATTGCCTCACCCTTCATCCTATCAGCTAAAAGAAAGATGTGATCTACTATACAACATATAGTTGATACTAAAACTCTAATTTAAATAGTGTTCAATTTCTTTTTCTTTTTGATTATCATGTATAACAAAAAGTAATAACACACTCGCTGTGGTTGTTTAAAAATCTGAGACATGAGAGCAGACAGTAACAAGACTGAGTTTGCTGGTGAAGATTCTCAGTCGTCCAGGACATGATAAAATCAAAAAAGGCGTTCAATACAGGATCAACTGGACTTCATTTGTTGCAGAAAACGTTTCGACTTCTGTCCAGAAGTCTTTTTCAATTCTGAACTGACTGAGTTTGCTTTTACAGACTTTAGGGTCCAGAGAAGAACTCACCTCTTTGGGCAGCAGGGAGATGAAGTCACGCTGAAACTGTGGCTCTATCACCTGCATCATATGCTTGACTTGCGTGGGCTCACAGCTGTCTATCAACTCGTCCAGCGCCAGCAGCTTTTCTGGACCAGACCAGCTCTACAACACACAGCAAAGAAAATGTGCGTGAGACTTATTTAGGGGTTTGCATTTCATGTATGAAGTACAGTAGTCCCTCGGTACTTCACGGTTCAACTTTCACAGACTCACTCTTTGTCAGATTCTCATCGTAAGATTGTATACATGACACAAGATTGGCTGATTCATGGAAGGCGACCAACCAAACCTGAACCGTGTCTTTAGTCCAGCCCCTCGGCCATAACTGAGCAGGAAAGGCCATCTGGTTTATAAAACCCTTTATTTATATATATTTATATAT
>JBBPBX010001448.1:0-13052 GCA_038048925.1 Garcialebias charrua
CAATTGTTGATATCACGCTATCAACAATGTTATGCATATATACACATAATATATAAGTATACACATTTATATTATGTGTATATACACATACATCTGTTTATATACACATAATATATATGTATACACATTTTTATTGTGTACATATACACATAATATATATGTGTATATGCACATATATGTGCATATACACATAATATATATGTTTATATACACGTGTATACACACATGTGTATATACACATACATCTGTATATATACACAATATATGTATACACATATATTGTGTACATATACACAATATGTGTATATACACAATATATATGTTTATATACACATACATGTGTATATACACATAATATATGTGTATATACACATACATGTGTACATATATACAATCCCATCGGATTGCACGCTCTATGTGAACTCGCAGACGTGCAATTTTCTGTCTGGAGGATCCTCCGTGGAAAATTAAAAGAATCCGAAAAAAAAAGTCCGTGGAAACTTAAAAGACCATTACATCAGCATGCTTAGGGTCACAACAGTGTTCGTGATAATGTTTAACTTGCTTCTGAAACGCGAGTTTCTCTTTTTCTAGCTGTCTAAGTTCCTCAAAGCGGAAGCTAGGGAGCCGCATCCGCTCAGGCGGATGTGACGTCAGCGCCGTAGGTGCAAAGAGCTCATTGAGAAAGCTCCTCGGATGAAGAGCGAAACGTCTTCTGTTACAAATAAAGTCTAGTTGTTTCTGTATTGAACGTTTTTTTATCAAATGGTGTTGTCTCATTGGTGGTTAAACACACAAGCTGTTTTTCCTCTCAACTTGGCTGCACATCCAGTGAAGACTGTTGATTCCTGCGTAAATTAAGTCATTCTCTTAACCTGGGCAAATGACTGGATTATCCTGCTTCTACATTAAATTTAAAAGTGTGTACAGTACTTGCTGTCATAGAAATAAGTTATTCACAGATGATCAGGTGTAGATCAAATATTTAATGTGTTGGCAAAGGAGAGAACAGTCAGTTTCACAGAAAGTCAGAACACCAGAGTTTTAGCCTGCCTCTTTGGCTGGCATCAGCTACTGAGCTGTCTCAACCTTACTAAATTACATCAGTTGTTTAAATAGAAAAACTGTTTTGTGGAGGGTGATGAACAATATCTGCCAACCTACATAGATAGTCACAGAACAACCATTATAAACAACCATTAAACTGGGTTTCTTTTTTCAGAAACGGATCCTGTCTAGCTCTGAATGTTAGGATACACCTTGTAACTGTGACTTTCCTTCCCTCCATTGATTACGGTGACATTATCTACATGAACGCTCCTACAAGCACCCTGCAGATGTTGGATGTTGTCTATCATGGTGCACTAAGATTCATAACTGGCTGTGATTATCGTACCCACCACTGCACCCTGTATTCACTGGTTAACTGGACATCATTAACTTCACACAGACTCTTCCACTGGTACATTTTCATCTTTAAATCACTTCTTGGTCTGCTGCCTTCATACATCTCCTCCTACATGTCTTTGCGTGAGTGCAGCTACAGCGTGCGCTCTCAGGACATGATTACCTGCAGTGTTCCGTCAGTGAGGACTGAACTTGGCAAAAGGGCCTTCTCCTACTCCTGCTTCCTGGAATATCTTACAAAAAGATCTGAAGCTCTCGGCCTTGACCTCTCTAAATGGCTTTAGGAATCTGTTGGACTCCTGGCAAGAACCAATGCAGACATGTTCCTGTTTTTGATTTTCTACATTTGCCTTATCTATCTGTTTTGCTATTTTGACATTTTTTTAACTTGTAAAACAAAACAAAAATCTGTATTTCTCTCCTAGGATTGTCTATTGTTGATTGTCCAAGGAAAGTCTACTGTTGCTGTTGTCATCATTCTGTTTGTAGCCAGGTCTCTCTTGTAAATGAGTCCTCAAGGCTCAATGGGATTAACCTGCCTAAATAAAGGTTGAATTATCACATGTGACATAATGCTCAGTTTCACAATGACAGAGTCCATCCAACCAACCAACCATCCACACATCCATCTATTATTGTTCAGTTTCACAGTGACAGAGTCTATCCATCCAACCAACCAACCATCTGTTCATCCATCCAACCAACCAGCCATCCATCCATCCATCCATCCATCTATTGATCATTTTCACAATAACAGAGTCCATCCATCCATCCATCATCCAACCAACCAACCAACCAACCAACCAACCAGCGAACCAACCAACCAACCAACCAACCAACCATCTATTAATGTTCACGGACGACTGAGAATCTTCACCAGCCTATTAATGTTCAGTTTCACAAAAACAGAGTCCATCCATCCATCCATCAAACCAATCAACCAACCATCCATTCATCCATCAGTGTTCAGTTTCATAATTACTGAGTCCATCCATCCATCTATCCATTAATGTTCAGTTTCACAATGGCACAGAGTCCATCATCCATCCATCATCCATCCATCCATTAATCTTCAGTTGCACAAGGGCACATAGTCCATCCAACCAACCAACCAACCATCCATATACCCGTTAATCCATCCATCCATGTTTATTTTCACAATGGCAGAGTCAATCCATCCATCAATCCTTTAATGTTCAGTTTCACAATGGCCATGAGTCCATGAGTCCAGGGATCCATCTGTCAATCCATCCATCCATTAATGTTCAGTTCACAATGGCACAGGGTCCATCCATTCATCCATCTGTCCATCCATCCATCCATCCATCCATCCATCCATCCATCCATCCATCCATCCATCCATCCATTCATTAATGTTCAGTTTCACAATGGCACAGAGTCAATCCATCCATCCATCCATTAATCTTCAGTTTCACAAGAGCACAGAGTCCATCCAACTAACCAACCATCCATCTGTCCATCCATCCATCCATCCATCCATCAATCCATGTTTATTTTCACAATGACAGTCAATCCATCCATCCATTAATGTTCAGTTTCACAATGACACAGAGTCCATCCATTCATCCATCTGTCCATCCATATCCATCCATTAATGTTCAGTTTTACAATGGCACAGAGTCCGTCCATCCAACCAAACATCCTTCCATCTATCCATCATCCTTCCATTAATATTCAGTTTCACAATGGCACAGTCCGTCCGTTTGTCCATCCATCCATCCATTAATGTTCAGTTTCACAATGACAGAGTCCATCCATCTGCCCATCCAACCATTGATGTTCGGTTTCATAATGGCACAGTCCATCCATCCATCCATCCATTCATCCATTAATGTTCAATTTCACAACGGCACATAGTCCATCCATCCATTAATGTTTAGTTTCACAATGACACAGTCCATCCATCCATCCTCTTTTCCCACTTCTTCCTTTTCGGGTCACAGGTGTCACTGGTGCCCATGCCAAGCAGTCACTGTGCGAGAGACGGGGGCTACCCTGGACATGTCTCCAGTTCATTACAGGGACACATAGAGACACACAACCATTCACTTTCTCACTGACATCTAGAGACAATTTAGAGTTACCAATCAGCCTAACATGCATGTTTTTGGACTGTGGAAGGGAACCGGAGTACCCAGAGGAAAATCACATGGTTACTGAGAGAACACGCAAACTCCACCTAAAATGGCCCCCTGTCTGGGATTCAATCTGACAACCTTCTTGCTGAGAGGCAGCAGCTTTACCAACTGTGCCACCGTGCTCCCATGAGTCCAATAAGGAATTATGAAGTGTACAGGCAAATATTATACTATACATAAACATTTTTAATGTACCCGGAAGCAGATCAATAAATAATATACTTCCTTCACACTTGTTCTGTGTATCCATCTGAGTGTCTTTGTTAGAATATGAGTCCAGGGAAGAGAGAGAGAGAGCGAGAGAGACAGTTGGCAGATACTGTCTGAAATGGTGAGTGGCAGCAGGGAAATGGCACCCATAATTTCTGATTAGTTTAGTCGTTTTCCTCATCAACCACGTCCTGCTTCTGCCGGCAGCAGTAACTCACAACTTCCACATAAAGAGAGGGAAAAAAGAGACTGAGATGGAGGGAGGGTTCTGGATAGAAGTCGAATTAGTTTTTATTGAGGCCATATGAACCATTCAGTTGTTTTTCATTTACAAAGTTGGAATCAGGTTTTCATTAATCGTGTCTGTGGTTTAAATTCAAATTTATTTATCAAACACTAACTGAATGTTTATGGAGGTGGTACACAAAGTTTGTGTTGTGAACTAATATTTTCTGACAGTTTAGATAAATAAGTGACAAGTATAGCTGCTAAAATTTGCCATATGATAGTAATGAGTTTTCTTTTACTGTATATTTTGTCGTAACTTTCCGTCCCTCCTTGAAATTAAGAGGGCTCTAATTCTGGCACATACATGTAGTTCAGATCCCTTCAGTTTCCCGATTTCCATTTCCAGCCCCCCTGACAAGCTGTCCACCAGATGTCTTCATTGCAGATATTTTAGTCTGATGGCAAGATAGGCAGAAGATTGGTGAAGAAGAAATGGACGTGGGAGAAGGGAGTGTGAGCGAGGATTTATTACTTTTTATTTTTTACTGAAAGGAGTGCACAGCCTACTATTTTGATGCACGCTGAAATGGATGTCTGTTCGTTGTCGATTAAAAAAGTTTAGGAAGACATTGGACAAGGATGGTGTTTAAAAGTAAAGCTGGCTGCACATTCAGATTCAAAACTTATTCAGGAAATTAGGCATTATTGCCTCGATCTATTCAATTTGTGAACAATTAAATATATTAACTACTGCACCACTGACTTTATTTAATCAACATCTCACACCCTTTGAGCATTTTGTGCAGTTTGCCAGTTGCTAGAAGTAATTGGGTGAGTAAAAAAAAAAGTAAAAATACAGACAGAATATTCCATATTTGGGTTTTGGAGTACTTCCTTTCTCTGGAAAACACTTTGCAGGGAGTTCTCTTGGCGTTCAAGCTAATTAGCTCATTTTATCTGGTGGAGGCATGTACCATGGTTGGCTTCCGCGAGTGTTGTCTCTTATGGCTGGTTGTGGACTCCTGTGGTGAACGGCTGAGCCACAGGGCTGTTGCTGTGTGTTGGGGAACAGCTGGCAATGGACGCAGCTGCTTGATTGTAAATCAAGCACCATTGTTCCTCATATTGCTTTGGTGCTTGCGTGGAAGCTACCAGTGTCCCACCCGCTAAGAAATACTAAACCACAAAACAAAAGAATAGAAAAGGATGCTTGTGACTGACGTTCAGATTTTGTGATAAATCCTGTTTCCTGATGGAATGCTTTAAAGACATCAAATCACATTTACTGCCATGGATGGAAGAAACTTTTGCAAGAAATTTGAAGGTAGTTTAAAAAGTCACATTCAACTGTATAAGACTCACGAGCTATTCCACATTTGGATTGCACTCATCTTTGCCTCATATATCATGCGCGTAGGCAGGGGGGGTTCGGGGGGTTCGAACGAACCGCCCACTTTTAAAGGAGAAGTTGACAATGCTGAATTGATGTGGCTGGATAGCTCAACTGATAAAGCGTCCGTCTTCAGTCCCAAAGGTCGTGAGATCGAGTCCCGCATGGTACAACATTTTTTTTTTTTTTATTCATTCCAAATTAAAAAAGCACAAGAAAACTATTTACAAAACAGCAAGGAATAAAACAATGCATTAAATGAAAGGAATCAGACGAAGAAAATAATCTTATCTGCCCCTTCTCAAACTATTTTTTTTTTTCAAACACTTGATTCAAACAACTAATTTTACATTTGTCTTTTATTGGATAAAAAAAGTAGTTAATATGCGCCTGTGAAGAAAGAAGAATGTGTTAACCACAGGCTGTGGTTAACACATTCTTCTTTTTTTATCCAATAAAAGAGTGTTTGGAAAAAAAATAGTTTGAGAAGGGGCAGATAAGATTATTTTCTTCGTCTGATTCCTTTCATTTAATGCATTGTTTTATTCCTTGCTGTTTTGTAAATAGTTTTCTTGTGCTTTTTTAATTTGGAATGAATTAAAAAAAAAAAAAATGTTGTACCATGCGGGACTCGATCTCACGACCTTTGGGACTGAAGACGGACGCTTTATCAGTTGAGCTATCCAGCCACATCAGTTCAGCATTGTCAACTTCTCCTTTAAAACGAACCGCCCCCCACAAAATTCTGGCTACGCCCATGTATATGTTCTTTATCTTGAGTTATAGCAATGATTTCTGTCTTGATTTTAGTTTTACTTTCACAGTTATGGTAAATGCACACACTGTCAAAAAATGTTAAGTACCCAGAGGGAATTTTTATAATTAAAATAAATTGTGCATGTTTTCATGTAAGGTGTGACTGTATTACATTGTATTACCTGTCTGGAAACAAGCTGTGACTTGGGGCGGATGGAGTCATACATGAGCTGATGTTCAAGTTGACCCCACACATTGAATTGAGGAAAGATTGAAGATGAAGGGATATAAAAAAGGCAATGTCAATATTTGTGTTTAAAAAATGATAAGGAGTGATTTGTTGAAGAAATATGTGCAAAGTAGTTCATTACATGTATGTAATATCTTGAAATTTGAAAATTGAGATGAGTTATTCATTTTTTATTTATTACTTATATATAATTATTGTTTTAAATGATTTTTTTTAAAGGGGCAGACATAATAAGATATTTTCTTCTTCTGCCGCCTTTCATTTTATATTTTCTTTTTTATATAAGAGACATGTGTTTGTTGTGTTTATTTTTATAAAACGAATAAATAAATAAATGAAAATGAAATGAAAAAGATCAAGGGACTTGACTCGCCACAAAAGGCATATTATGGACACATATGTTGTGTGGATGTTGTCACAAGTACGGAATACCCAGAGCAAAAGGACAGATGATGAACAGCCCAGACACAAAAGTCTCAATTCAGTAAATTTATTTACTGTAGATAATAATTTAATATGAAACAGGACCCTTGGGGATCAAGGAGATTGATCAGGTCCAGAGTTCTGCAAAGAGGGGTTAATAAGAACGTGCAAGTTCCTAACTAGTAGGTGGATGGTAAGATGTTTGGTTCCAAAGTCCTGTACAATAATGAGAAGATCCAGTATACTCAAGAGGGCATGTGGTTGGAGGGCGAGGAGAGCAGCTGAAGAGTGCACACGTAAGGTTTCCAGAGGTCCACTAGGAGGTCTGAACAATCAGGTAGGTAACCTTAGGAGTTCACTGGAAAGATCATAGACAACAGGTCAACAATCACAAGACTCAGAGATTCACAAAGGGTTAGGAGCATGAATGAACCTTAGGCAGGGTAAAGCGCCAGCATTGGAAGGAAGTCATCAGATGCCATATAGCTGGAGCCTCATCAGGACACATTGCTTGCATGTGTGGTAGTGTGGCACCCTGTGGTGACCAAAGACACGTGGAAGAGGTACTCCCACAGATGTGGACTTTCAGGGGGAGTAAATCTGGGCTCAGGATGTCATTGATATACTTTTGTGTTGTTAAGGTTCCCCCAAATCACCAACATGCTAACCTGCCACTCCTACTACAGCTATCTCTGTTCTGATGTCAGTCTACTTATAGGATGGTGAACCTGTTGTCCAAATGATACCAGTCACAGAAACACAGTGTAGGATGACATAGGGTGTTGTAATCAGTCCAATACATGTGTCTGAGTGGCATGCCCACATGTCATGGAGTTCTGTAATACTTGGCTTACAATACAGCAGTCCTACCCTGATGAGATCTGGCCTGGATGACCAGAACATTGATGACATGTGTAAGTGATTTTGTATACCCATTGGTTTTAAAAATCTAGCCACTGTAACATTTGTATGTCCTATATGTTGAGCAATGATAAAACCAAGTCTCATGCATGCTCATAGTGAAACCTCTATCAGACTCCATTGCCAAACTCTTCATCATCTGCCTGATTACATCATGGCTCCATTCATGACGCCACTACTTTACCTGTTACCAGACTTGAGGGTTGCAAGGAAGTGGAGATTCAACACAATCTGCTAGCTTCCTTAGGTAAATAACGTTTGTTAATTGGCATTTCTAAATTGTAAATGGATGGTAAATGTACTTATAACGCCTTCTATCTGATCAAGATACTCAAAACTATTTACACTACCATCTGTGCCCTCATTTACCCATTCATAAAGCACTCTACTAGATCTCTACCAAGCTAATTGAACAAATCATTCTAAAGAGACTAATCGGTGCATTATAACATTCATACACTGATAGGACACGCATCAGAGACAACGAGGAGTTCAATGTCTTGCCCAGGGACACTTTGGCATGTGACTACTGGTGGATTTGAATCCCCAACTCTTGCATTCGTTGACAACTGCTCTAACCAGTCAGCCACAGCCGCCCATAATGTGAATGTTTTTGCATAGTCCCCTGAGACGTTTGTTGTGAAGTAGAGCTATATAAATACCCTGTACATTAAGTTGAATTGACTTGCCCACTTCTCAAAAATTTAACCAGTTACATAGCACATAATGTCCACATCAAATCAAATCAGTCCTTCTGTGTACTTATTTTGTCAGTAAAACTGCCACTTGTCTGATTTGGACTCATCATCTCACACCACACAGACAAAATACCTATTTCAAACCATTTAATATGTTTGAACAATGTACCACTAAAAAAAGTACCAGGACAGGTTTGACCTAACATCACTATAATTACAGTTTCTAGCGTCAAATATTAGTAACTGATAAAAGTTAGAAAACTAATTGTGGTTTTAAGATAAATGCTTATTGTCTGGTTCCAAAAATAACTCTTTACCTATTGCCCTATCCGAGGTCTTAAAAAAAAGAAGACAAAATTACAGTGCGACGTAAAACAAGAAATTCACCATCAGCTGTTAGATGAAAAATGATGGACATGACATTTCCTGCAAAACCTCAGTGATTCAGGGATACATTTAAAACCAAAGTGAAGTGTATTTCTATCCTTTTCCATTACCAAGACAACACTATATCCTGCCAGACAGATCAGAGTGGTAATAGCTTTAAATACCACACTTTGTCTCCTTCTCCCTATCCCACACTCCCGTACAACACCCCTCCATGCACAGTGTGTAAATGAAGATGATGAATTTACGGCTGCTGAATTTATATTTTTTCCTTGAAGTGAAGTGGGGTCAGAGCGCAAGTATTTTCTTTAAATGCCAAGTAAGAAAAAAATAGTGTCTTTTTAAAGCGGTTTTGTTATCCAAATATAAAAATAAAAATAGAATGTAAAAAGTGGTAGCAGGAGGGTGAGTAGAACCACACTGACATCCTCCTTTTCCAAGCTTATCACATCCTTTTTTCTTTTTACATCCAGTTGTCGACACTTCCTTTTTATTGGAACTATATCTGTTCCTTTAGAAACATCACACACGGCTGGCAGAGGAATGCACAATTAGCATATTCATGAGATGAGTACGCTGGAAACTTTGGAGTTGCGAGCGACAGGGGGTGTGGGGTGGGAAGCTGTTTGTGTGCACGCGTTTGTTGCGGAACAAAAAAAGCAGATGGCACGGTGACTTTGAAAATCCAAAATTAGGTATGTTTTTGTGAACTTCACGCTCATTGACTATGTAAATCACACAGTCAGACAGTCGTAAAAGACATGGTTGTGTGTTTTCCAGCTTTTCCGGGGAGATAATGTTTGCTGATTGAAATCTACACGGAGTTACTTAACATTTTCCATTCTTGTTTGTGTTTATGCATTTGTTCATGGACTGAGCATATTATGACTAATTGAAATTGGAGTCATTGTTTTTTGTACGAGTCATCAGATTGAAACACAGTTGCATTTTCTTGACTTGGACACAGACCATAAAGCTGTAGGTTTTTGCCAAATTTGTTTGAGTAGTGGAAATAAAGGTTACAGACTACCAGCTCACTCAACCCTAACCCTGTCTTTCAACCTAATATTTATTCTTGTATTTTTTAAACCTTTCATTTTGAATGCTACTTATTATAGAATTGTCCCCCATTGTGGAGCAGAGTGGTCTTGGGAAAATTATGTATGTCGTTCTGGTTCAACTTGTGAGCTCATAACTTGAAACATAAGGGAAGTCCATTTTGTTGTGTGGTTGCAGCTAAAATTGGATTGCCATGTTGAAACCAAGATGGCCACCAATATATTTTTATTGGTGGCCATCTTGGATTTCAACATGGCCACCATGTTATAAATACGTATGCAAACCAGATATCCCAATCATTTAAGGGAAATGTGCTTTCTAGTATTTATGTTGCCTAAAACTAAGTTTCCATTGCACCTAAGGAACATATAATAGCAACTATACTTAGTAACTATACTTCACAACTATACCTAGCAAAAACTTATAAATTAAATTCATTATTATTATTATTAACGCACTTTTCATTATTGAAAATCTCAAAGTGCTACAAAGTGCAACAAAATTAAACGTCAAATAAAACTTATATAACTTATATAAGTTTTTGTCATCATTATTGTGTAATTCACCCCATGTCCCTAATGCTGTGAAAGGCCAAAGAAAGGCCATATTGTTGTGTTCATACATCCATAATTTTTCTATATTCCCTTTGTACTGTTTGTGGTTAAAACATTTACTGTCAGTACACTGCATCTTTATAATCTAACTTTGCAGCAACCCTTTACCATAGTCACAACAGACACATTTGACTTCTTACATGGCTTTAAGTTGCCCAGCACTGATGGCACAAAAGACCTTGGAGTAGTAAGTTTCTTTTTGGCTGCTCCCTTCTTCAGGGGTCACCACAGCGATTGAAGTTGCATAAAATATTTGGCAGTTGTTTGACACCTGGATGACCTTGCTGACTCATCTTGGGCTCAAATCCACAACCTCAGGATTACAAGACAGCAACACTGTCCACCGAGCTACCGCAAACTGCACCTTTTAGAGCACCAATCAGTTCAATAGTGTTGCCAATTTCTTGGTAATGAAAATAGATATTGGCTGTCCTGAAAGGCACTAGAAGTGGTTAAATTACAACATTGATTAACTTGCATGATTGCCTATGTGTGTGCAATCATGATGGACACTGTAGGATAGAGTAATGCCATGGGAAAAACATAAATTAGGTAAAAACACCAACTAAATTTATTAATAACAGATTAAATGTCTTGTATCAGTTATTGCATTTTTTTTAATGTCGTAAATTCAACCCTCATCCTAAATCTGGGTTTAGGACCAACAACAATGATTTTTGTTGATTTACCTTTTTGTTTTTAACCTTGTGGTCAACTCAGTCTTTGTAAAACATGAAGATGTACAGTCAGGGATGGTGGGGGAACATCTGCTCTGACTGCAGCTGGGAAGGACTGCTGCATGACTGGACCTCCAAAGACCTCATTGGAAAATGGCGGAGCTCATGACAGCACACACTGCTCATAAGGAAGAGTAAGAACAACATGTGCCTTCACATCAGTCTCCATTAACAGCAGAAAAACTTGCTCGATTCCTCACTTTTTTTCTTCTTCCTGAAGACCAGTTGCTAGTGGTGTCTGAATAGTGGCAATATTATAAAGCAACATAATAATAATAATAATGTCACATTTGTCATCTGTGTATGTTTCCATACAAGACGAAATTAGTGTCTGCATTTAACCCAACCACCACCAGGTGGGGCAGTGGGCAGCTATTGAAAGCGCCCGGGGGGCAATTGGGGGTGAGGTGTGCCGCCCATAGACACCACAAGGTATGCCGTGACTGGGGTTCGAACCTGGGTCCTTCGGGTCCCAAATCGGTTCCCCTGCCTCTACACCATCTTGGCCCCACATAGTAGCTATGTTGTCAACGCTAAGGTGACTTAAGTGTAGACGTATTAGGTGTGTCCTCAAAATCAAATCATTACGGAGTAATGAATGAACTCAGGAGAACAATAAATTGTGCTGCACATAAAATGACTTTTGATGGTAACAGAAGGAAAAGTGGCGTAAAATCTGTGTGCTGTAACAAAAACTGACTGGAGAAACTTCAGTGTGAAGTGACTCAGACAACAGAGACTTGACAGTTTCTTTTGTTTTGTCTTGTTTGTAATGCTCTAAACAATTGTTGTATTGTATCTGTTCATTGTTGTTTACAAGATTTGACCTTCTCTGTGTGTGTTTGTGTGTTTTAGACATGATGCGTCGTTGGTGTACATTGGAGGGTGGCTTCTTGAGCTACTATGAGAGTGAGAGAAGTGCCTCAGCCATCGGAAGAGTGGACGTCGCCGAGGTGGTCAGCCTGGCGATCAGCAGCTCTGAGACCATGACTGGAGCTGGGTATGAACACACACAAACTGTGTAACCAACTGATTATGTAATGAATTTAATTTATTATAGGCACAGCAAAAACAAGTGTTGACATGAAAAAGAAGTGTTTTTCAGCACAAAGTGAACAGTGGATGGAAATAAACCTAAATGTTTTAGTGCAAGATATCCATGTGGGTAGGAGTTGCACTGTGTAGAAGAACTGGCAGCACGGTGGCACAACTTGAAGAGCTGCTGCCTCTCAGCGAGAAGGTTGCCGGTTCAAATCTCGGTCCGGGGGCCTTTCTGGGTGGAATTTGCATGTTCTCCCCGTGCATGCGTGGGTTTCCTCCGGGTACTCCGGTTTCCTCCCACAGACCAAAAAACATGCTTGTTAGGCTGATTGGTGACTCTAAATTGACCCTAGGTGTGAGTGAGAGAGTGGATGGTTGTTTGGTGTGAGTGAGACAGGTCCCTCTTGTAAATGAGTCCCCGTGACTCAACGAGGCTAGCCTGTATAAATAAAGGTTGAATGAATGAATGAACAGAGCTGTATTTACTGCATTCTGCTTGTCCAAGGTGGCTCACAGTGATGGATCCTGTCGAGCAGAGAGTGCAATTTTATTTACCGCTTGGCAGAATGGCGGAGCCAGGGTGTGGCCAATGGTGGCCTTGGATACAATATATTCATTTTGGGTACCACAGTCACTTGGGTAAACTATACTTTTAAGCAATATAAAAATTATAAAGCATAGTTTCCTCATATTACATGGATTGTCAGTACACAAATACAGTAGTTACTCATTTATCATGGGGGATCCATGCCCTGAAGCCCAGTGAGATATA
>JBBPBX010001448.1:23738-55933 GCA_038048925.1 Garcialebias charrua
TTATTATTATTATTATTATTATTATTATTATTATTATTATTATTATTATTATTATTATAAAAAAGATTGCATGTTCGGTCTGCTGTTACACCATGTTTTTACATTATTAGTGTTTAGCATATCTTAAAATATTTTAGTGTACCTTTTGGTATTTGTTTAGCATATATCTTAGTGTATATGCTATAAGGATTCTTAGATCCTTATTTACTAGGGGTGTAACGGTACGCTAAAATCACATTTCAGTTCGGTTCAGTTTCAAGGAGGGCTCGGTTTGGTTAATTTTCTGTACAAAAAAGACAAAATAAAGACTTACAAAACGTGTATTTTGAAAATATGCCAAGTAAACGATAAGTTTGTATAAAAATAAATAAAAGCAACCCATTTGGATGATATTTTAAATAAATGGCACTCTACAATAAATAAACTATAGTAACAATAATAAAAAATCAGAAAAATAAGCAGCAACAGACCGTTTACAATCTAACTAATCAAGTTTTAAGTTTTTCTCCAAAAAGAACAACTTGTCCACATTTTCTGCCAAAAGTACAGATCTAGATGCAGTGAATATCTCCAGTGGTGGAGAGAACTGCTCACTAATAGCAGGTGACAGGAATAAAGAGATAGAGTTTTGTTAATTTTGCAGTGTGGCTGTATTTGGCCTCTTTACTCACCTCTTCTTGGACCTGCTCCTACCTGTACCTGGAAAAGTTCAGTCATCACAGGCTTCTTAGCTGGAGGTGATCTCTTGTGCATTTCAATGAAGAGGAAGAAGACAGCTGCTATCTCTGTCCCAGACTGGAAATAAAACACAAATAGGTAAAAAAATAAAATAAAATCAGTTTTAACTTTTTCATAACGTGTTGAACTTGTTGAAAGTTGAAAACTTGAAAGCGTTGACATGATGGATGTCGTAGCGGGCTCGATAACTTTAAAGCCGGTGCATCAACAAAATTCAGACGTAAATCCAGAGTTTTAAAAACTCCTACAGCTTGTGTTATTGCTCTGGACCGATCTGAATTACCTGATGAAGGTTGTTTAAATGTTGCTGCTGTTAGCTGTCTTTGCAACAAGCTGCTTTTCTTGCTTGTAAAAGAGACGTTCACGTTCGGATTATGTCGTTTCAAGTGCGTTAATAAGTTAGACGTGTTGCCTGTTGCAGATCCAATCTTTGTGAAACAACGTCCATACACAGCTTTGGATTTGCGCTCGTCTTTTAACATGAAAGCCATAATGTTCCCAAGCACGAGACCGCAACAACAGGCTAGGCTGCTAATGCTAAGCGTACTGCAAGATAATAGCTCGGTGCTGAAACACACCTAGGAATTTTAGTTCTGCGGCGCATAATCTCCCGTTAATAAAATTTAATGAGTGAAAAAATAACCGAAACGGTACGCACGTGGACCAAACTGAACATGCCGTACCGAAACGGTTCAGTACACCCATGTGTACCATTACACCTCTTTTGTTTACCGTTTATTTTTTATACTTTATATTTAGCTATTTTTGGGTGTAACTAGGACCCTGTGTACATAATCTTGTTCCACCTCATGTACCACATGAGATTGAAATGGCAATAAAGTTAACTTGAACTTGCTTTTCCCTATCCATACAAAAGCACGTTTGTTTCAAGATATTTTTCACTCTTGAACTTAGTTTGAAATAAATATGATTTCCAGGACACGGTAAATTCAACTTACCAGGATTTACCATGAAAAGTTACCATGGTAAATTTTCACACCTATCGGGAATTTTAGCCATCTGACCTGAGTGGCTCCTCTGGGTGTCAGACTAACAAAGACCCTAACATACCGTTTTTTTTTTTTTTTCCCAAGATGGCCGCGCTCAGACCGGCTGCAGCTTCACGGGCTCCTGGTTCATCCCTAGCTTTTAGTAATTTTAATAGTGTTTTTGTACCTGACTATGCACATTTTTTGCGGGTGAATTATAGCTAGGGCTGGACGATATGGCCAAAATTTTTATCACGATATAGTTCTTAATTTCGGTCGATAACGATATAATTCGATATCGATATAAACAATATAAAAGCCTAAAAAAAACTATAAACTATACAAATAAATTAATGTTCTCCTTGTATTTGTATTTAGCCTCCAAAAAGATGGAAATCACCATCAAATAAACATAAACTTCTCAACCCAATAATTCTCAGTCGGGTCATCTGGACACTTTCTTTTTTATAGAAACGTTTCACCCTCCATCCTCCATCCAATTTCTATAAAAAGAAACTGTCCAGATGACCCGACTGAAAATTATTGGATTTGGTACGTGGATTATTGAGCATGAACTTTCTTGCCATAAAATTCTCAACTGTGTCAATATTAATAGTTTTAACTTTAAACATCTTTAAAATTTACAGCATTGAAATTCATAGTTAATTAAATAAAACTTTTGGGTGTTGTTATTTATAAGAAGCTGACATAGAAATCTCATGGAAATTACTTAAGAATAAAAATAACAAAATCAATTGCATTACTGTATAAAGTAAAATAGTTTTTGAATGACAAAGTTTTGAATATATTGAATAATGTAATGATTGTTCCATATTTAATCTGTTGTATTGAAGTTTGGGGAAAAGCATGTAAAACTATTACAAACCCTGTTTTTTTTGTTTTGTTTTTAAAGAGCTACAAGAATTATTAGTAGGAAGTGCTATGGTCACCCAACAAATATTTCATCAGTTTAAATTATTAAAATTTTATGATTTGGTTGAACATAGTATTTTACAAGTCATGTATAAAACTGAAAAAAAAATTACCCCCCAAATATTCAATTAAAATTTGTTTAAAGTTATTAAACCCTGAAGGGAATGTAAATGTTTGTAAAACCTCCATTTAGGACTAGTTTGAAGGAGCTGAGTTGTAAATCAGGAAACAGGATTGTGTTGACTTGATATCACCATAAACATTTCTAAAACTATTTATATGTTTTAAAATATGATTAAATCAAAGTTGTTGGGAAGGTGTGGTGCAGGTGAAGTGAAGGTTGTTGTTTGTTTGTAGTTATTTTGTATTTTTTAAACAAGGGGCAGATATTAAAACACTATTTTCGTCTTTCTGCACATTTTCATTCAGTGTTTTTTTTTCTTCTGATGAATTTGTTTTATTTTGAATTTAAAAAACATGCAGCGCTGCTGGGGCTGTTTGTTTACGTCGTAGTTTCAGGGAAACGTTGGCTCAAACTTTATTGTTCTTCATCTTCTGACTCTCATCATATTCTATCGAGTGGAAACTCTTCAGATTAAACAAGTTAGATGTTCCCACCGCTAGTTAGAACGACTTTGTCACGTTTTGCAAAATAAAGAAACCGAGTAAGACTCGCTGCAGATGAGACCTGCAGTTTAACAAAACCGAACTACGTCCACACCGACGAATTAGTCTTTCCTCTCATCAGTGATGTCGTCTCTTTCTCTTCGCTTGTGAAACTTTGTTCAGTCACATTCTGACGGTCATGAGCACTCGTTTGACTCGTTTTGAAGCGAAAACTTAACGCGCTTTGGAGACTAGCTTAGCTTTTAGCCTGCTACCGCTAACGCCTGCTGCTGGAGTGAGCGCTGCGTAACAACGACGTCACCACGCACGTTTTGTGTCACAGCTTTTTCTGTCCGGGCGGGTTGTTGAAGCAGCCGCTCCAACCCGAACAGAAACAGAAAAACGTCAGTGAAACGTTGTAAAATCCTATCGAAATATCGAAAATATGCTTAAACTTCATATCATCGTTATTGAATAAAAGTATATTGCAATATTTATCGTTATTGAATTATCGTCCTGCACTAATTATAGCCTAACTGAACTGTTAAGAATCAGAACGGATTTACCACAGGGCACAGCTGATATCAGCAATGAACTAAAATCAGAGCTCGGCAGAATGGGGCTTTTAAGGACATATTTCTGGAAGCAGATGCGCTCCGGTTCACGTTCCAGGGGTAAGAAAAGAAAGCGGTGCTCCCGAGGTCAGAAGCAGGGCTGCCGAGCAGGAATTATGGCAAGACTAAAGGCAGATGCTAAAACCGGGAGACCCCCGATGCCGGCTCTTTTTCTGTCCAACGTCCGCTCGCTGGACAACAAAATGGATCTGCTTCGTCTGAGAGTGACAGCGTCGAAGGAAATGAGGAGGTGCTCTGTGCTCTGCCTCACGGAAACGTGGATCTCTAAGGATACACCGGACTCTGTATATGAGCTGGATGACAGACTCTTTTTCAGAACGGACGGTACACCGAGACTACGGGAAAAACACGAGGCGGCGGTGTTTGTGTTTACGTGCACAAAGATTGGTGCTCGAACTGTGCTGTTATTAAAAGCCTCTGCTCAGCTGCTGTGGAGCTTATCATAATAAGGTGTAGACCCCACTACCTCCCCCGTGAGTTCTCAGTGATCCTTATCATTGTTATTTACATAGCCCCTGATGCTAATGCTAATGTCGCCCTGGGAGAAATTCATGACTTACTCAGCTCGCTGCAGTGTAAATATCCAGAGGCGCTCTTCATTGTTTTAGATGACTTCAATCACGTGCATTTAAAGGTCTCCCTCCCAACCTTCAATCAGCACGTTTCCACAGCAACAAGAGGAAATAAAACGCTTGACCACGTCTACACAAATGTGAAAGGTGCGTATACAGTGAAGCCACGCCCACCGCTTGGGGCTTCTGACCACTTCTCTTTGCTCTTGGTCCCAGCATAGCTTCCCCCACTCAGACGCTCTAAGCCGGAACAAAGAGAGATAAAAGTTTGGCTCCAAGATAGCACCCCCATGCTGAGAGACTGCTTTGAAAATACGAACTGGTCTGTTTTCAGAGAGGTAGCAGCTGATGGAAACTCAGTGAACCTAGACTTATATGCTTCATCAGTGTTGGGTTATATCAGCACATGCTGTGAAAACGTATCCATAAAAAAATATGTTAAATCTTACCCCAACACAAAACCCTGGTTAAATAAAGAGGTTCGCACCCTGCTGGCAGCCAGGAACACTGCCTTCAAGTCTGGAGACACAGAGGAGCTGAGAAAGAGCAGGAAAGAGCTGGTTGCTGGCATTAAGAAGGCCAAGGCCACATATGCACTGAGAATCGAGGGACAGTTCACCTCACAAGACCCACGGAGCATGTGGAAGGGCATCAAATGCATAACACGTTACAAGGGTTAGCCCCAAAGACCCATCTCTGCCTGATGCCCTCAATAAGTTTTATGCACGTTTTGAAGACCCAAACAGACCAGCCAGCACCAGGATCATCTCACCACCAGATGAAAAGCATCTCAGCGTGACCGCAGCAGAAGTGAGAGACAGTCTCAGAAGGATCAACCTTCATAAAGCAACCGGACCGGACAACATCCTAGGGAAAGTTCTGAAGGAATATGCGGACCAGCTCTGTGAGGTGCTGGCTGACATCTTCACCACCTCACTTGCACTGGAGTCAGTTCCCACCTGCCTGAAGACCGCACCATCATTCCAGTTCCAAAGAGCTCCACAGTGACTGGTCTGAATGACTATAGACCTGTGGCTCTCACCCCGATAGTCGCAAAATGTTTTGAGAAACTGGTCATGTCCCACATCAAGACAACCGTCAACATCAACGAGGACCCTCATCAGTATGCATACCGCGAGAACCGATCAACAGAGGACGCCATCTCCTCTGTGGTCCACATTGCTCTCACCCACCTGGATCAGAAGGACTCATACGTCCGTATGCTCTTTGTGGACTTCACATCTGCCTTCAACACCATGATCCCCCAAACTCTGATAGACAAACTATCCACACTTGGACTAAGCCCCTCCGTTTGTAACTGGGTACTAGACTTCTTAACAAACAGACCACAGTCCGTGAAGATCCACAACTTCTCCTCCTCCACCATAACCCTCAGCACTGGCTCTCCTCAAGGATGTGTGCTGAGCCCTCTTCTGTTCACTCTGCTCACATATGATTGTGCAGCCACCCATCCAGGCTGTCATATTGTTAAGTTTGCAGATGATACAGCTGTGGTGGGATGCATCACAAACAATGATGAGTCCAGCTACAGACAGGAGGTGGAACACCTGGAGAGCTGGTGCAAAGAGAATAACCTTCACATGAATGTGAAGAAGACAAAGGAGATGATTGTGGACTTCAGAAGGAACAAACACACCCACACCCCACTGAACATAAGTGGATCTGCAGTGGAAGTGGTCTCCAGCTACAAATACTTGGGTGTACACATGAATGATAACCTCAGCTGGAGCAACAACACCACCAGCCTGATCAAGAAAGGTCATCAGAGACTCTACTTCCTCAGACGGCTGAGACGAGCTGGTCTGAGCAGCCCAGTCCTCACCTCCTTCTACAGGTGTGCAGTGGAGAGCATCCTGTGCTCCAGCATCAACGTGTGGCATGGAGGCTGCACAGTTGCAGAGAGGAAAGCTCTACAGAGAGTGGTGAAGGCTGCACAGAAGTCTGTTGGAGTCAGTCTCCCCACCATCACAGACATTTACACCTCCAGATGCAGGAAAAGAGCCACCTGCATCATGAAAGACCTCACTCACCCAGCACACTCACTCTTTGCCCCACTCCCCTCAGGACGGAGGTTGAGGAGCATCAAATGTAGAACCACTAGACTGAGGAACAGCTTCTACCCTGAGGCTGTTAGACTCATGAATAAATAATCAATACGAATAAACACTGCAAAATATCACATCATGCTGATGCTGATCTGTTTTCTTGTTGCTGTGTTCATCTGTGACCATCTGCTCATACAGACTCGTGTTCGTGCTGCTGTTTATAATGATGTTTTTCTATTACATTAGGGCTTAGTGTATTACTAGTTGATGTTTTTTTCTTAGTTAATCCTAGATGTTATTACTGTTTTTCTCTTGCATTTGTTGTTGGATGTAACTGGGACCCTGTGTACATAATCTCGTTTTCATCACATGTACCACATGCGGTGCAAATGACAATAAAGACTCTCTCTCTCTCTCTCTCTCTCTCTCTCTCTCTCTCTCTCTCTCTCTCTCTCTCTCTCTCTCTCTCTCTCTCTCTCTCTCTCTCTCTATTGTGAGTAGCAATAGGGAAATCTGCATATGTATCTAGCTTAGCTCAGCTTCATTAACTCGAACCCCACACTCTCTGTTCTTTGAATTGAGAAAGCTCCTCAATGAGAAACGAAACCTCGTCTGTTACAAATAAAGTGCAGTTGTTTTTGTCTTGAACTTTTTTGAATTTATGATTTCGGGGCTCTTCTTTTTATATTGTTTCTCTGTGAAGGTAAGTCTGAAACGGTGTAAAACCATTACATATTCTAAAAAGGTTTTTTGTGTAAACAGCAACTCTCACTGAAGTGATCATAAACAAGTTTCCTCTGATCTCCTGCGGCAGAACTGCTCAGTAATAGTACATGTAACCGTGGCTGTAATGAGCAGTCCAGGTGTGAATATATACAGACAACTGATCCTAATAAAAGTAATAAACAACCCCCTGAATGTGCAGTAAAAGGCAGTCTTGGATCCTTTTTTTAAATGTGTGGGAATGCGAACAGTTTGTGTTTATTTCAACTCTTAAGTGCATGTCTGTGTGGCTACTTTGTTTAAAACTCCAGATATCTAAAGTGACCTCCGTGTCTTTGGCAGGGCTGTGTTTACTGTGGAGCTGTATCTGCAGACGGAGCGGATGCTTACAGTAGGAGCTGAAACGCAGGCTACGCAGCACGACTGGATCCAGGCGTTAACAAAGGTGACACAGTGTGCACGGAGCGCACCCACACATAAAGCACACATTCCTCGGCTTCTCTCACAAGTTTGGTTTTCCGCTTCAAGAAAAACAAAGAGACTGTGTGGATGTGCTGCACTCTTGCATTTACGCTGCTGCTTTGAAACCCAGAGTGTGCGCAGTGAGCCCCATGCTGTCTCTACTTAAGACAAGTGGTTTTTCCGTCTTCCCTCGCATGCTGAACGAATCTTGTAATAATTCGCTACATAAATATGCCCCCTGTTGCCTCTTTTATCTTTTCACTCTTAGACAACCCTGGCAGTTGTAGTGAGAGGGATCGCAGCTTTATGACATACGTCTCTCCATCTGTAGCGTGAGCCGTAGATTCCCCAGTACAGTATTTCACTGTAAACCATAGAACAGTGGTCAAACAAAGCAAAAAACAAGATACAAGAGCTTTTATTAACATTGCACCAGGTACAACGTGCCAACAGTGACAAACCCACCGGCCCCCTCCGGAGCCCGCCGCACTGACGTAGCCCCAGGCCCGGGCACTGAGGCCCGGGCACTGAGGCCCGGGTACCGGGGACGCCCACCCCTCAGGCCCAGACCCGATAGGACCAGAGGACCCGAGCTCCACCAGGCCGAGCCGACCCACGCCCAAGCGCCCAACCCCAGAAGGCGACAGCAAGGGCCCCCAACACGCCCGCGGGCAAAGGGACACCCACCCGGGGGCCACGCGACAGGAGCGCAACACCAAGTAGCCTCAGATGTAACAGAGAGGGGCAGTCCAAATCCTAGCATGACAATTAGACATTCATACACAGATACACTCACTCAGACCCACCCTCATCCTCACTCACACAAAGACAAACAATAACGACATGTTCCATTCAAAATCCCGATGCACACTCTATACCCCCTAGGTCCAAGACATGTACCTGCTCCCTACATGGGGCAGCCCACACCCAAGCCCAGGAGGTAGGCCCATTCATTCTGGGCTGGAGAGTAGCCGACATCCAAGATCCGGCCCAACCACCGCCCTGCCGACAGGACAGGACACCCGAGCCCAAGCAGCCCCAGGGAGAGCGCAATGCCAGCCCCTCCCACGGCGAATCCCCAGGCCCGAACCCTCCCATAGTCCAGGACAACCCCCGACGGCCCACCTCCAGAATGCCCGCCAGGCAACCAGGGGGGTGAGAGAGAAAAATATATATATATATATATTTTTTTAACAAATCTAGACCCCGACATACACACCCCCGTCCCCAAATGTGCTGTTGGTGTGTGTTGCTGTAAAGTGCATTTAAAAAGGGAAGAGAAGGAGCAAAGGCTGGCATAATGCCAGTTTCCCCTCCACTCCAACTCTAACCCAGGCCCTTATTGTCTTAATGCATAATTGTGAGTGAGCATAGGCACGGGGGGCGAGAGTGTACAACAATAGGTTGTGTTTGTTCGACATGCTCCGCCATTATTATTTACATGCGCGTTGAGCAGCGGTTACCCACGGGTACGTCACGATGACGTTTTGCGGAAGTGCGCTGATTTTTAGGGGCGTGTCCCAGAGAAAAAACTACCATAACTTGGAATGAAATTTTAATATATTTATCATTTATTTTGCAAAAACGAACAGAGCTGAATGATATAAGATATATATGTTGTGACAAATATGCACATTTCCAACATCATGTCACAATCCCTTTAAAATGAGGGTTTACATAATTATTTTCAGTTCACATATCCAATATAGGTTTCATTCATTCAACACAGATATATTTGTTCATAACTTTATTATTAGTAAATCAGTAAAGTAAATTAGTAAAGTATTAGCCTGAGAGTTACCGGATCCAAGCAAACAGTTACCAGAACACACCCTGTCAAAGTAAGGGAGTTCCTGCTGCCATCAAAATAAAAATAAAACGTATGGATTTCACCCAAAAAAAGTATATTCTATGAGTTTAAGCATTAGATATGTTTTTATTTTTATTTTGCATCAAATAGGATTTTATAAGGTTTGCAATTTATTTTTATTTTATTTTAAAAAATTATTTCAAATAAAAAAAACACAAGAAAATTATATACAATATCACATAAAAAAACAATACATGAAATGAAAGGATGCAGAAGAAGAAAAACATCTTATTATATCTGCCCCTTCTTCAAACAAAATTGATTCCAAAAATAAATTCAAACAGCAATCACACATAAAAAAATATAAGATAATAAATGACTTCTCACACAATACCATATATAGTAATTTGGATATAAACCAATTCATGAATATTTGTTCAGAAATTTTGTTTTAATCATTTTCTTAAATATAGATATTGACTTTGCTATTTTAATATCAGTTTCCAAACCATCCCATAGTCCTATTCCTTGTACTAAAGTAGACTTACTCTTTAAACTAGTTCTATATTGTGGCATAACAAAAATATTTGTTCCCTTGAGATTGTACTAGTCCTTTTTACAAAATATGTTTGGATATTTGAGGGTAATGTGAAATTCTGAGCTTTGTACAAGAATAAAATAATATTATAGTCAACCAAATCATAAAACTTTAGCAACTTCAATTTGCAAAACAAAACATTTGATGGATAGCAGTAATGTTTTCTTGTAATAATTCTTATAGCTCTCTTCTGTAAAATAAAAATAGGATTACTTACAGTTTTGCACGCTGTACCCCAAACGTCTATACAGTAAATTAAAGTGTAGCTCACCCCACCGTCCGGAGATAGCCCCGCCCCAGCACAGGATTTGAAAAATGCAGAAAAATGGGCGTGTCAACAGACACCGCCTAAAGGAGGCGGAGGCGGGTGTGGGGTGAGCAAGGAGGTGTGTCCAGGACGAGAGACCGTCATTGTTTCTGAATGTTAAAATTACATTAGTAATACACCACTTAAAACAAGCAACAACACAGAATAAATACGTACGGTATATGTATTTATCTATTCCACCCGATCTATCCAAAACAAAAGGCTTTAAAAAAATTAAAATAATACCATAAGTTTCTCCATGACCGGAGATTGAACCTGGGTCATCCGGATCGCAAACCTGTACCTCCACCACTTTCCCAACCAGGCATTCAGGCATCACTCGTCCATCGCACAATAAGAACACAAATACCTTCAAACAGTTTTGATGAAGTGGAAGGTAGTCTTGGAATAAATAATAATAATAATGTCTTTTCCTGTCATCTGCGTATGTTTCCCATACACAGACGAAATTCGTCTCTGCATTTAACCCAACCACCTACCAGGTGGTATAGTGAGCAGCCCGAAAGCGCCCGGGGAGCTGGAGAAATAGGTGTGCACTCATAGACACCCCAAGGTGGGTAGTGGCCGGGGCGCGAACCCGCGTCCTTCGGGTCCCAAGTCAAAAGCCCTGCCACTAGACCATCTTGGCTCCTAATTGAAATACACAAATAGTGTAGTTGAAATACACTCCTAGTTGAAATACACAAATAACTAGTGCTATTCCAAAAACTATAATATGCTCTGTTGCAGTATGTTTCTGGAGTGAAATGTACCACTTCCATATAAGGTATGAACTACAGCACGGACCTTCTCATCTCCGCAGGGGATTGGCTCTGCTTGAACCACTTTCGTGACAAAAGCGTGCGAAAATATGTCACAGTGCGAATCGTAGACAAATAAGGAAATTAGGGTGCAATACCACAGTTCAACCCATAGGACTACCGTAAACACGTTTTTAGACCAAATATTGCCGATTTAGACATATACGCACAAATTTCTGAAAATTAACACAGACATAGTGCTATGAAAAATTTAGAACACATTCTAGGGAGTTTATCAGCTAAAAAAAGTTATTTCTGAGTTTAGTTCCTCTTTAACCCTAGGATGCATGAACAACCAATACCTACATTCTTCCATGAGTGGGGTCAAAAATGACCCCAATTAGAATCAATGGGTTTTTGCAATGAATTTAAATTATGTCTTTAATTTTGGTTAAAGGCAGTTATGTTTATTATATTTGGGTCAACAAAAGACTGATTTTACATTTAACATGGTTATTTATAACTTTTTATTAAAAAAAATCACATGAAATAACATCAAAAATCTTCAAAAATTATAGAATGTCTATCTGTCTGAAGGACAAAAAAGAGAATGAACATACAACCAGAACACTGTACACTCACATGTGCCTACGCAAACATATTTTCTCTATTCACTGTGTGCAGTTGTCACTAATTATTTGCTTTTGGCTGTGACCATTGCACACTGGGGTACTGCATTTCCTGCACCAATTGGTGGCTTTGTAATCTTTGTTTATTGGACACATCTGGCACCTCTTTCTCTTCTGTTGGCCCTCTGTGCCTCTCTCCTGTTACTTGTTTGCAACTTTTGTCACTCCACATCTTCCAGTTGCTTCAGAGATGTCGGTTGGTAGGTTCAGGGTACCTTGGGTTGTGTAGAAGACTCCCAAAGAGCACACACATTGGTACATTCCAGTTCTTCTCACTTCCTGCAAGAATGGTCACTCCAATGAAGGCCATGAGCTCCTGTTTGCTTAGATTTTTCCACTATTTTCCTCTGCTTGTTGCGACTCTTCTTCCCTCCATGTTTGTTCATGTCAACACCTCTTCTAATATACTATCCATCCATTATCTTTTACCCGCTTCTTCCATTTTTGGGTCACGGGGGTCGCCGGTGCCCATGTCCAGCAATCACTGTGCGAGGGGTGGGGTACACCCTGGACGGGTCGCAAGTCCATCACAGGGCCACATAGAGACAAACAACCATTCACTCTCTCACTCACACCTAGAGACAATTCAGAGTTACCAATCAGCCTAACATGCATGTTTTTGGTCTGTGGGAGGAAACCAGAGTACCCGGTACAAACAACAGTAGAGTGTTTTTGTGCTGCTCACTCTTTTTCACCATGTAGGATCAAAACCAACAACATCCTAGGTCCAAAGAGATGTTGAGTGTATTCAGCAGTTTGGACGTAACTGTCATGCCGACGCTGCATGCACATTGAATGCAGCTGAGTCACGGTTGCCAGATAAATGTAAAACGTCTTATTTACCCCCTCCTTTTCTGTGCACACGTTCAACAAACACAACACACAGCTCACCTTAGATTACCTTTACTCAGCACATATGACAGTTTAGGTCAAAATACTATCATTTTAAAGCGACAGTACTATAGTTCATAATTTCTTATCTGGCAACCCAAATGAAATGGAAACTACAGCGTTTTCATGTAAACACGCTAATTTCNAGACCTTCCAACAAAGTTCTGTTGATGAATCTGTGCAAAGCTCAAATAAGTCAAATGAAAATCTGACAATTAACATTCAGGAAGATAAGGAACAAATGGAAACACTTACAGAGAGGAAATCAAATGCCCACCTTTGTAGTGACAAAGTGGAAATGGAAAGAAATGTGATCCAGAAAATAAATGCAGCTGAAGAGATACATATGTGTATGAAGAATTATGCAGAAGATGGGAACCCTGACATTAATGTGAGCTTACAGACCGCCTTGCAAAACTTTGAAAGAAAAAACAGGGAGGCTTTGGATGGAAGAACTTTCCATTTTTGGGTCACGGGGGTCGCCGGTGCCCATGTCCAGCAATCACTGTGCGAGGGGTGGGGTACACCCTGGACGGGTCGCAAGTCCATCACAGGGCCACATAGAGACAAACAACCATTCACTCTCTCACTCACACCTAGAGACAATTCAGAGTTACCAATCAGCCTAACATGCATGTTTTTGGTCTGTGGGAGGAAACCAGAGTACCCGGAGGAAACCCACGCATGCACGGAGAGAACATGCAAACTCCACCCAGAAAGGCCCCCGGACCGGGATTTTAACCAGGTACCTGCTCGCTGAGAGGCAGCAGCTCTACTAGTTGCGCCACCGTGCTGCTCTTCTAATGTACTATCGGTGATAAACAGCTTTCATGCATCTATTGAGAGATGGTGCTAAACCCAGGTGCAGGCCCTGACCGACCTCAGTAAATTGTGGCTTGGTGTTTTAGCCTGAGTGGGAGATAACTCTGCCTAGTAAGAGCCCTCATGGCTCATTCTGTTGGACACAATATCCATTCCCTCTTTGGAGGTCTCAGAGGACTCCTCCGTGTCTGACTGATCTTGTTCAGCAGAGGCAGGTTGGTTTCCAGACAGCCTGACATGTCCAGGTGGACAATAATCTGTATCCTCTACATTCAAGATGCCAGATCCCGAGTCAGTACCACTAATGGGTTCTTCATCCCATCCGTTCAGTGTCATATCTCGAGCAAGGTCTTCGGGTATCGCTGTCCTCCAAATAGTCATGATAGTTTAGATGAGAAAACATAAAACAGACAAACATGAGACTTGGTTTCAACAAAGGACTATGACAACAATGGAACAGCAACAATAGACAATCATAAAAGAGGCATACAGATTTTTAAAATAATATGTATATAATATAATATATATAATAATATATAATAGGTTATCCAACAGGTTTGCATTTGTTACAAGGAATTATAAATACAGTGAGTTTCTACACAACAAATCCAGTAATATCAGCTGGCTTACTAAGCTAGTGTAATGTTAGCTAGACATTATTTTGTAGTTAGCTAAGAGTGTCTACTTTGTTGACCAACAGGATATTCTATCAGTAAAGTCATGGAGTTGGTAAATGAAGATAATACATGTTTGCTGCTGTGTCAAACTGACCTCCTAGTGGTGAGACTGCAGGTATCAGATGTGTAAATGAGACAGAAAATGTATCTTGACAGTCACAGTTGGTAAGAATCAAAGGTTCCCAAAGCAAACCCTTGAGATTCTATAGGAAATGCTTGGGGTCATTTTTGACCCCACTCATGAAAAACTGGGGTAGTGACACAAAAACTGCAATTTCTGAAAATGTATAAAAACATTTAAAAAAATTCAAATGGCTTGAAGTCACAAACATGTTTTATGAGGAATACCTGGAATATGGAAGAGTAAAAACTTTTGGTTTCAGAGATTTTGAAGAATAACAACCCTCGGGGTCATTTTTGACCCCACTTATGCATCTAAGGGTTGCAGGAGTATAATTGTATTATATAACAAACACAGTGCTTTATCATTTAGTAAATCTCTAACTCTATATAGCACTGCTATTGATTGCATTCTGTTTTTATTTACATTTTACTTAACTTCCCAATATTTTCTGAATTGGGGTCGTACTTGTTTTGTGGTGATTCACAAGAAAACTTTGTACAATATTAACTGCATAAGTCTTTTTTTTCTTTCTCTGTGTATATTCTCATCTGCAGTGCTTTGTCCCACCTAAAGTGGAAAGACTGGTGCAGAAAGACAGCGATCTGATTGGCAGACTCCAGTACAAAGAAGGTCATGATCTGTATCACTGGAGGACGGGCTG
Organism: Garcialebias charrua; assembly: GCA_038048925.1. Classification (NCBI taxonomy): domain Eukaryota; kingdom Metazoa; phylum Chordata; class Actinopteri; order Cyprinodontiformes; family Rivulidae; genus Garcialebias; species Garcialebias charrua. The sequence goes on from JBBPBX010001448.1 coordinate 38,803, forward strand.
GTTCAGGCTGGAAGGCTCTGCCCTTCACTTCAGCTCAGGAGATGATGATGAGGAGGAGGAGATCCTTCAGCTCAAACAGCTACAGGAGCTCAGTAAGCAAGTTGTTTGATGGCATCTTTTTATGTTTCTCATTTGTACATATATGTATGTATGACAACTGTAAAAGCACAAAGAGGTTGGAGTAAAAAATAATATTGCTTTAATTTAGCTTCTTAAAAACAGATGTAACTCAATAAAAACGAGACTATAATTGCATATCTTGCTAAACCGCAGTGGGAATGCTTATTGCTAAAAAGAACTTTCTGAAAATTAGCTGAAATTATAATTAACTTTCTGAAATGTAGCTGAAAAGGAAGAGCAAGCCTAAATTAGCAGAAGAAAGCTTAAAGAACACTATTTGCTGAATTAGGTTAAAATTAGCAGAAATTAGCACACAAATAGGAAATTAGCACACAAAAAAATTCTGAAATTAGAAACAAACAAAAAACTGAAAAATAGCTGAAAGGAGATTAAACTACCACAAAGAAGAGGACAGAGATGAAATGAGCTTAAAAAATGTGGAATTAGCTGGAAAAAAGCTGAAATTGACAAAACACAGCTGAAAAGCAGCTAAAAAGCAGAAAAAAGTTGAAATTGCAAGAAGAAAGTGGAGAAAGCACACTTTGCTGAATTAGGCTGGAAAAAGTTGAAATGAGTGCAAAAACGTGGAATTAACTGATAAAGCTTAAATTAGCATAAAAACAACTACTGTATGCTGCTGATAGAGTAGAAACAGCTGAGATTTGCATAAATAAGCTAAAAGGAGTACTGTATAACAATCTGAAATTGGCAAAAAGAAGTTAGAAGCACAACAATGTTGTAGCAGAAAGAATCTGAAAGGAGCACAGAACAGCTGAAAAAAAAAAAGATTAGCTCAAAAAAGCTGGAATTTTTTTAAATTTGCGCAAAGAAGCTGAAGCAGAACAAAATGTGAAAGGAGCAGTAAAAGCAGTAAACGGATCTAAAGATTTGAAAAATAGAAAATGAGCTCAGTTAATTTTCTATGAAAAAAAAGGCATACAAGTCTAAATATTTCAAAAAGCTAAAGAAGCACTAATACCAAAAGTCATAGCAGGATTTTCCTGAAACAGCTGAACGTTTCGATTTAGGATTTGTTGAAATGATTTGAAAATTGCGTGACGAGAATTGCAAGAAAAAAATTATTTACGGTAATATGAACAATGGATCATAACAGTGTGAATGCTTTACAAATTCAGAAGAGCACAGTGGCTCAACGCTGAAGGCCAAAGGACAGTAATGATTATTTTCCTGCATCTGAGTGTTTTTGTTCATCTGTGGTTACAAAAATTGTAACATTTCATCAAAAATCTTGTGACTGAATCAATGGATGAACATTCACGACTGATGAGCTAAACCCATTTATGGTGACCAGTGACCACCACAGCTAACTGATATTAGTCAACACAAAATGTTTATTTTAACAACATTAGGCATGAGTTGGGCGTGGTAGTAGTTGAGCATCATCCCCGATGCTTATTCCAAGCACGTACAGATTGTGCAAGGTTTTGTTTAAAACCTTGGCAGCAGGTGAAAGGCATTCCTTAAAGAGCACAAGTTTATTTTACTCAACAAGTTTTTGTTATTTGCCACAAGTTGTTAGTTGTATTTTACATGTTTTAACACTAAGTGTAGATTATAGGTTTTGTTTTACTGTTTTCATTTTAAAACCTAAGAGTGAAAAAAAAGTGTTGGGAGTTTTTCCACCGGATTATGTTGTAAATTGGTCACCAAAGGCAGTTGGTATAGTGGATGTTGCTCCATGCTTTTATATTGGTGACCTGGCTTTGAACCTGAAAGTTATGCACCATAACTCATATTCCCTGAAGGAAGGGAACGAGGTGCAACATACTTGCTATGGGAATTGCGCCCCGTGCGATTACCTGAAGGAATATACTCACGCCTTTACGGCAGGGGCGTCATCGCCGCGCCAGAGGCCCCGCCCTCTGGGTACTTAAGCGGCTTGCGCCCCTCCATCTTTCTCCAAAGTTGCACTTCACCGAGCTTTCAGCATTGAAAAGGGCCAGCTATGTTGCACCTCGTTCCCTTCCTTCAGGGAACATGAGTTATGGTGCATAACTTTCAGTTCCCTTTCAGTCTGGTCTCTCAGTGCAACATACTTGCTATGGGAACGTAATCCATTCACGCCCTTGAAATGCTCAGTAAAATGCATGCTAGAGTGAACGTCTGCCCTTGACCATCAGGCATCCCAAGGCTACTTTCTACTGTGTGTTAGAAAGGACAGCCTGAGTGACGTCACCCGCAGTAACATCCAAACTGTAATGCTTTGCAAAAGTATTTAATGAGCTCCAATTCGCAGTAGCACAGATGTCTGCGACTGGTACACCCTTGAATAATGACCAGGAAGTGGCCAAGCCCCTAGTGGAGTGAGCATGCACTCCAGAGGGTACCTGTTGACCTTTGCTAGTGTAGGCCCTTTTAATGGCCTCAGTCACCCAATGTGAGAGGCGTTGTTTTGATAGGGCTCTCCCGGTAGCAGGTGCTGCAAAGCAGACGAACAGTTGGTTTGTTTTCCTCCATTCGGCTGTTCTCTGCATGTAGGTGCGTAAAGCCCTCACTGGGCAGAGAGCCTGTAGCCTTTCCTGTTCCTGGGTGAGGACAGGAGCAGGTGGAAAGGAGGAGAGATCAAAGTCTAGACTCCTATGGTTCAGAGTCAAGACCTTGGGAGTGTATGCGGGATTAGGCCTTAGTGTGACCTTTGACCCGTCGGGGACGAATCTGGTACACATTGGATGTACAGACAATGCATGGAGGTCACCCACGCATTTCGCCGAGTAAAGTGCCAGGAGTAGAGCAGTTTTATAAGATAGTAAATCTATCTTAACCTCGCTCAGTGGCTCGAATGGAGGGTCACAAAAAGCTCCCAGGACCAGGCCAAGATCCCAACCAGGGGTCAGGGTCCTACTGGGTGGTTTAGTCCAAAGGACACCCTTCATAAATCTTATTATGATTGGATTTACCCGGGTGTCCTATGTCCCCAGCCTTCGTGACAGGCTGAAATAGCTGATAGGAACACTTTAATCATTGAATAAGAACAACCTTTTTCCAGTAAGTCCTGAAGGAAAGTCAGGAGCTGAGCCAAGTTGCATGCATAAGAAATAATATTTCTTTCTCAGTACCAGGCTTCAAAAATACGCCACTTTTGTGCATATAAAGATTGTGTTGATCCAGCACGGGCATTTTGTATGGTCAATACCACATTTTCTGGCAAGCCTGACGCAATCAACTTGTTCTTTTCAGTCAACAGACTGGGACTTTTGGTAGTTCCTGGCCTAAGTAGCTGTACTGCCCCTTCTGGTGACACAGAGGCTGTTAACCCCTGGGGTCAACCAGATTGGGAAGGAGGCCTCCTTGCTGATGTGCTCCCAAGTTACCTTGCTCAGGGTTAATTGAGGGCAGATGTAACCTGTCATCCTTTTTAGACAGGTTTGGAGCAGAAAGTCTATTTTCCTCCTCCAAATTTGGAGTCCTGCTGTGAGGCTGCGAGTTACGTAAACAAGCAGATCTCCTGATTCCAATCCATTTTCTGGGGTGGTACTGGTCCTTGGCTTTAATGGAGCGTTGGTACCAGGTAAACCGACCGAGGTCTGTGTTTCACCTTTTGGGAGAATTATTTTGAAAGCAGATTTGGATCAGCACAGAACGGGAGGTGATGTGCTGTCTGAGTACTGCTTGGGCATTGTGTATCCCTCGTTAATAACAAAGGAGCGGCTACACAGTGAGAACATGGGGATGTTCCTTTTGGTTTGGCAGACTTCAGATTATTTAGTGATAAGGAGCTCAGTCCCTTTCGAAAAACAGGAAGAGAGATCTGATTTGGCTCTGACTTGTTTTTATCCACAGCAGGCTGAACACAGTCACTGCTGCGAAGGTGTGAAGTTTGTGGCTGCCTGAGAGCATCTGATGTAGTCCCCCCGTCGTCAGACTCTGTCAGCTTGCCTCCCTGAGGTACGGACATGTCACGTGTTCGTCTGGTTAGTGTATTGGCTGTCCCATCGTTCACAACGGGATGAGGGCCTGAGCATGTGACCCTACCCACCTGTCTCACAGAGGGGTGGGGGGGGAGGTACGCAGATACCTCTGTGTTTGCTGACTGCAGATGAATCAGAGGCACTCTACTAGGGTTTATTAATTATGCTAATACCCCGTGGGCCGTGAGGGAGAGGGAAAAAGGCCCTCTCCCTTTATGACGGCTTGCAGGCCAGAGGGACCTGTTTTGCTGAAGATTGTGTGTTGTTGTTGTTGTTGTTTTTTTGAGTCAATAAAACAGAGAGGAGCTGTTTCATGAACTTTATTCGTGCTTATGTGCAATGACGTACATGATTCTATGTCACTCACAGCAGAGAAAGCATGATTTGTGCATGCTGTAAATAAACCAGCTTTTTGTACTTTGTTACAAGCAAAGTATGGACATGAGGGGATCATTCCCGCTACCACGTGGGCGGGTGATCGTGTAACGTGGAAACGTGGACCTGGTTCATCAGGCACGTTTTTGTCTGTTGTCCCGATTCGCCGAGGAGGCCCTGTGTTTGGTCGCCTGGCGGGAGACAAAGCTGTTTTTGCTCCATGCGTGCTCTGTGCGAGGTTGGCCCTGTGGGGGTCTCTGCCTGGGCTCCTCCTCATATGCTGGCCGCTTCTGCGGTGGGGCACGCGTTGTCGAGTGGTGCCGAGACTGCGCAGGTCTGCTTCCAGAAGACTCCCTTGGGGGGGCGAAGCTTCTCCGGGGAATGCCCACCCGGAGAGCTTCCGCCTGTCTGCGTCTTTGGTCCAGCTTGGTCTGAATTCGCTCCAAAGCTTTACCAAACAATCCCGCCGGCTCTATCGAGTGGTGGAAAAAAGGCACCTTTTGTCCCTCCGAGAGATCCGTTAAAGTCATCCAGAGGTGGCAAATTGCGATGACCACTTCCGCCATTCCCCTGGCCTGTGCAACAGCAGCTGTCCTCATCATACAGAGTACAAAGTCTGTTGCTCTGCGGGCTTCATCCAGCAATTCGGCAGCCATCTGCTTGTTCGTTGTTGTTTGGTGCTGTTGCAGTTTTTCGGCCAGGTAAGCCTGCATTAACGCAGACGCGTTTATGGCGCGTGCCGCGAGTCCCTGAGCCCTGTAGCATTTCTCGAGTAGAGACACTGAGGCTCGACAAGCCTTGCTGGGAAGAGTTGGTTTTGTTCCTGATGATTTAGGAGCCAGGTGAGACGCTAATCTGTCCTCAATCTGAGGCACGTTAGCTATTCCCACTTCATCCATCCCGTCTACGTCGAGGAACTGTGAGAGGGGAAGAAGCATAAGGGCTCTTGGTTGAGTCCAGGTGCGAGTTAGTTCTGTGAGGAAGTCCGGGAACACGGGCATATTTTGCCTCGTGGCGGCCTGCTGCTTTGAGAAAAAATAGTTTCCTGCCAGCCTCGTGACCTGTTGGCGAGGCGGAGGTTCAGGCCATGGGATGTGCAGCGCGTCCGCTGCTCTGTGGCACAGGTCGAACAGAGCAGGGATAGAAAAGTCAGTTTCTGGGAGCACAGGTGCCGGGGTCTGGGAGAGGTCTTCACCCTGATCCTCCAGTTCCACGTCTGCCTCCTCCGTTGAAAATTCGCCCGAGGCTGAGATCGAGATTTCGTCCTCGTTCATCATGCCACGGGTGTCGAACTCGACTGTTAGGCCCACCATGGGAGCCAGCATGTCAGGGCTGTCGCCCCATTCAACATGTGTGCTGTCATGTAGAGCCATGTTCTCTAACTCCGGCGTGGGAGTGAGGGGCTCCGTGGTGTCCGCGTCCGCTGGTGTCGCTGAGTTGCCCATGGCTTTGGTGACGAGGTCAACCCGATGCCGCAGCACCGCATCCATCATGAGGCTGCAGTGTGGGCAAAAGTCGGGCGCATCCAATGCTGTTTTTGCCTGAAGCATTCCCAGGTAGACTGGACAGGCCTCGTGGGTGTCCATTGCTGCGAGGGAAAAGCCACATCCGCTGGGACAGGCACGCGAGGTTGGGCTCGCCGTCCCGCTGGTTTTCCTTGGAAGTCTCGCCTTTTGTTTTCCTTTCTCCGGAGGCATGTCCGAGATAAGGCGGGCGAGTCCTTCCAGAATCTTCTTTCTTTTTTCTTGAAATGTCTCCTCCGTCGCGTCGCTTTCGCTGGCTAGCTCGCTAGGAGTTAGTGAAATAGCCTTTTTTCTGTGGCGTAGTTAGCGCCGTCGAGCGAAGCAATCTGTAGAAAGAGGAGAAAAAATACTTCGGGTTTAAGAGAAATGTGCCGGACTAGCTTTCGCTAGTCCAGCAGTACACAGGAATAATTCTCTGTGCGCTCTGTGTAGGGAGCAAGCTCACCTCAAGTTGAGCGTTGAAGCAACAGAGAAGTCCCACGAAGAGGTAGTTCAGGTTTAGCGAGGTCAAGGGCAAAAAAGAGAAAGATAGAGAGGTGCACATTAAGAACTGGTTAAAACAACTTCCATCCATCCATCCATTTTCTTCCGCTCATCCGGGGTCGGGTCGCGGGGGTAGCAGCCTAAGTAAGGAGGCCCAGACTTCCCTCTCCCCAGCCACTTGGAGCAGCTCCTCCGGGGGAATCCCAAGGCGTTCCCAGGCCAGCCGAGAAACATAGTCCCTCCAGCGTGTCCTGGGTCTTCCTCTGGGCCTCCTCCCGGTGGGACATGCCCGGAACACCTCACCAGGGAGGCGTCCAGGAGGCATCCTAACCAGATGCCCGAGCCACCTCAACTGGCTCCTCTCGATGTGGAGCGTTAAAACAACTTTTAATCCCATATTTAGCACATCGTAAAATAATAGATTTCTTACAGTAAAGGTTTTTAAAGCTGGGGTATGTAAGATTGTAATGTAGTCTGTAACTTTTCAAACAATATATATTTTAACATATTTCTTCACTCTGTCACTAGATTGATGTTAGAGAGGTAATCTCTGAAAAAACTAAAAAAAAATATTGTCCCCTTGCTTCTCCAGGTGGTAAATAAGCATTTCTAAAAAGAAAAAGTGACCCGCCATTTTCCAGCCAATAAAAACAAAGTTTGTAACCAGCCAATAAAAACCGAGCTTGAATTTGAATCAGCCAATAAAAACAGAGCTTGAATTCAAATTTCAACAGACCACAAGGGGGCAGAGCCATATATGGCTCTGAGGGGGAGGGATCAGAATGCTTTGCTTGTTGAAATTTTTTCTAACTGCTGCTGTTCTACAGAAACTGCAGACTGAACCTTTAATCGTTACTGAACTTTTAATTTTTACATTAGCCCACTAGATGGCTAACCACTTTTTTATTTACAAACTCAAACAAATCAACGATTCTGCAGGTTCCCCCACCTCTAATTTCATTTGACAGTTCTGTTTTAGTTTGGATGTAAAGAGCAATGTCATGTAATGTTCACAAGTAAACATTTAGTACTAAAAATCTGTTTCACATGCATGCAGGCTGCAGCATGTTCCACGGCTGACAGCAGCCAACTACTGTCGGTTTATCCCAAGGCAGGAAGTAAGTAACTGGTGCACCTGCAGCTCGCTCGTATAGCCGGGTCGGTACAGGCGAGAAGCAACTTAAAAACTAGCAATTGGATCACAGGCAGTTTAAAAAAGTACAAAGCAAATAATAATACTTGATAAAATAAATAAATATTTAAATGAAAAATCCTCCATGTTTGAAGACAGGGAGTTACCACGAAGTTTGACCCAAAACAAGGCCTCATTTTCAACTACTAATTCTGAAGGATCCGGATGTCTGGAAGGTTTTCACAGAACATAGGACTGGGATTTAAACAAATAAAAATAAATAAAATAATAATTTTGGGCATACTAGTGGGGAAATATTTTATGAACTTTAAAAAAACTGAAATGTGGATTCATTTGAACTAAAAATCCTTAAAGAATATTAATTTTAAAAAGGTTATTTAAATTTGATATTTTTTATTTCAGGCTGCGATTCCTCGACAATAGTTTATTGTGGAAATAAATAAATAAATAAATTAAGCAGTTAAATAAGGTGGTTGATTTCTCCCCTAAGTAGCATGAATGGACATAAAGTTAAAGGATACCATGAAACTGATGTGAAAAATTGACAGAAAAATCACTTTTAGTCAATATTTAATTCAATTTCTGCCTCGACATCTGTTCAGCTCAAATAACAGAGGTATAAATCTTTCCTGCTTGTGAACTCGTTGATATCTCGAGCTCTCAATTTGCATGATATCATCAAAGTTGTATGTTAATTTGTCTGATTTCTAGTCAAAATTAGATGTAGCACAAATTTAACATGAAAAAAAAAACACCTTTAGGTTTTTATGTATGTATTTATTTATTATTTATTCTTTTTACGCCTCCACAACTTAACGTTGTATGTCTGACTACTGAGATATCAGCTGATTGAGTCCAAACAAACTCATATCTGAAGATGGGGTCAGTTGAATTTATACTTTGTAAAAAAAGTAATAATAATAATTATCAACAAAGTAAAATAAAATCAATGAACCTTATCTTTTTGCCTTTTTGCCGGGAGTTATAACAAATGCCAATTCCATCCATCCAACTGTGATCTTGCCACCTGCTTCTTTCCTTTTTGGTTCACCGGGGCCACTGGTGCCCATGTCCAGCAGTCGCTGAGCAAGAGTTGGGGGACACACTGGACATGTTGCAAATCCATCACATGGTCACATAGAGACAAACAAGAAACAACCTTTTACTCTCTCACTCAACACCTAGGCAAAATTCAGAGTTACCATTCAGCCTAACATGCATGTTTTTGAAAACCGGGGTGCTAGGAGAAAACCCACGTATGTACGGAGAGAACATGCAAACTCCACCCAGAAAGGTTCCCAGCCATGATTTGATCCAGTAACCTTATCACTGAGAGGTGACGGCTCTACCAACTGTACCACAGTGCAGTGTGATGTCATTTAAAAGAAAGTGCAATCAAAAACTGAAAGTTATGCACCATAACTCATGTTCCCTGAAGGAAGGGAATGAGGTGCAACATACTTGCTATGGGAATTGCGCCCCCGTGTGATTACCTGAAGGAATATACTCACGCCTTTACGGCTAGGGGCGTCACCGCCGCGCCAGAGGCCCCGCCCTCTGGTTACTTAAGCAGCGTGCGCCCCTCCATCTTCCTCTTGAAGAGTGCACTTCACCGAGCTTTCAGCATTGAAAAGGGCCAGTTATGTTGCACCTCGTTCCCTTCCTTCAGGGAACATGAGTTATGGTGCATAACTTTCAGTTCCCTTTCAGTCATGTTCTCTCGGTGCAACATACTTGCTATGGGAACGTAATCCATTCACGCCCTTGAAATGCTCAGTAAAATGCATGCTAAGGAGAACGTCTGCCTCTGATCAGTAGGCATCCCAAGGTTACTTTCTACTGAATGTTAGAAAGAACAGCCTGAGTGACGTCACCTGCAGTAACATCCAAACTGTAATGCCTTGCAAAAGTATTCAAGGAACTCCAATTCGCAGCAGCGCAGATGTCTGCAACTGGTATACCCTTGAACAATGACCAGGAAGTGGCAAGGCCCCTAGTGGAGTGAGTGTGCACTCCAGAGGGTGCCTGCTGACCTTTACTACTGTAGGCCCTTTTAATGGCCTCAGTCACCCAGTGTGAGAGGCGTTGTTTTGATAGGGCTTTCCCAGTAGCAGGTGCTGCAAAGCAGACAAACAATTGGTTTGTTCTTCTCCATTCGGCTGTTCTCTGCATGTAGGTGCGTAAAGCCCTCACTGGGCAGAGAGCCTGAAGCCTTTACTGATCCTGGTTCAGGACAGAGGCAGGTGGAAAAGAGGAAATATCAAAGTCTAGACTCCTATAGTTCAGGGTCCAGACTTTGGGGGTGTATGCGGGATTAGGCCTCAGTGTGACCTTTGACCCGTCTGGGGCGAATCTGGTACACATTGGATGCACAGATAATGCGTGGAGGTCACCCACGCGTTTCGCAGAGCAAAGTGCTAGGAGTAAGGCCGTTTTATAAGATAGTATATCTATCGTAGTCTCACTCAATGGCTCGAATGAGGGGTCACATAGAGCCCCCAAAACCAAACCGAGGTCCCAACCAGGAGTCAGGATCCTGCTGGGTGGTTTAGATCGAAGGACACCCTTCATAAATCTTATTATGATTGGGTGTGCTCCAGGTGTCCTGTTTCCCCAGCCTTCATGACAAGCAGACATAGCTGAAAGTAAGACTTTAATCGTTGAATGAGAACAACCCTTTTCCAAAAGATCCTGAAGGAAGGTCAAGATTTGGACCAGGTTGCATGCATAAGAAACAATATTTCTTTCTGAGCACCAGGCCTCGAAGATACGTCATTTTTGGGCGTATAAAGATTGTTTTGACCCTGCACAAGCATTTTGTATGGTTAATACCACGTTTTCGGGCAGGCCTGTCGCCATCAGCCTGTTTCTTTCAGCCGACAGACTGAGACTTCTGGCAGTTTTTCGCCTGGGTGGCCGTAGCGCCTCCTCTGGTGAACCAGAGGCCAACAGCCCCTGGTTGTCCAACAAGTTTGGGAGAATGCTGCTTGTCTCTGAGGTGTCCTGCTCAGAGATAACTGAGGACGGGTACAACCTGTCATCTCCATTAGACAGTTTTGAAGGAGAATTATTCTTATCCTCCTCCAAATTATGGGGCTGCAGACCACGTAGGCGAGCAGACCTCCTTACTCCAGTCCTTCTAGTGGAGTGGCCTCGACCATTGGCCCTTGGCTTCGATGAAGCTCTGGTGCCAGGCAAACTGGCCGGATCCCGAAAATTTTTTAAAGACAGTTTTGGATCAGCACGTAGAGGCAGGTCACGTGCCGCCTGACTGTTGCATGAGTTTTGCGTGTCCCTCGTTAATAACAAAGGAGCATTTGCCACACAAAAACGTGGGGGGTTCCTTTCAGTCTTGGTGATAAAGAGTGCAGTTCCCCTTGAACAACAGGAAGAGGAATCTGATTACGTTCAGACTTGTTTTTGTTTGCAGCCAGCTGAACACAGCTTCCTTGAAGGTGTGAAGCTTTAAGCTGCATGAAGACGCCTGAAGCAGCCTCCCATCCCCGTCGAGAGACGCTGTCGACTCGGCTCCTTGAGCTGCTGCCATGTCACGTGCCCGTCTGTTTGGTGTATTGGTTGTCTCGCCATTGATAATGGGACGAGAGCCTAAACACGTGACCCTCCTCACCTGCCTCTGTAAGGGACAAGGAGGGTGTTTACAGATGCCACGGTGTCTGCTCACCGCAGATGAAACAGAGGCAGTCTGCCGGGCTTATTAAATATTCTAACACCCTGTGGGCCGTGAGGGAGGGGGGGAGAAAAAAACCCTCCCTTTATGACGGCATGCAGGTCAGAAGGATCTGCTTTGCTGGGAGAAGTTGTGTGTTGTTGTTGTTGTTTTTTTTGTAGTCAGTAAAACAGAAAATTGCTGTTTCATGATTTTATTTGTGCTTACGTGACATGACGTATATGATTTTAAGTCATTCACAGCAGAGAGAGCATGATTTGTGCATGCTGAGAACAAACCAGCTTTTTGTACTGTGTTACAAATAAAGTCTGGGTTTATGCGGATCATTCCCGTTACCACGTGGGCGGGTGACCGTGTAATATGAAAACGTGAGCCTGGTTCATCAGGCCCGTTTCTGTCTGTCATCACGACTCGCCGAAGAGGCCCTGTGTTTGGACATTTGGCGAGGAACAAACCTGTTCTTGCTCCAGGCGTGCTCGTTACGAGGAGGGCCCGAAGGAGGTCTCTGCCTGGGCTCCTCCTCGTACGTTGGCCGCTTTTGCGGTGGGGCACGCGTCGTCGAGTGGTGCCTGGGCTGGGTAGGTCTTCCCCCCACATTTTTTCTTGGGGGGGCGAAGCTTCTACGGGGGATCCCCACCCGGAGAGCCTTTGCCTGTTTACGTCTTTGGTCCAGTTTCGTCTGAATCCGTTCCAAAGCTTTTCCAAACAGCCCTTCCGGCTGTATCGAGTGATGGAGAAAAGGCACCTTTTGTCCCTCGGGTAAGTCCGTCAGTGTCATCCAGAGATGGCGGGTCGCAATGACCACCTCCGCCATCCCTCTGCCCTGAGCAACCGCAGCAGTCCCCATCATTCGGAGCACGAAGTCAGTTGTTCTGCGGGCTTCCTCCAGCAATTCGGCAGCCGCCTGCTTGTCCGTTGCTACTTGAAGCTGCTGCAGCTTTTCTGCCAGGTAGGCTTGCATCAGCGCGGACGCGTTCATGGCGCGCGCCGCAAGTCCTTGAGCCCTGTAGCATTTCTCGAGGAGAGACGCCGAGGCCCGGCAGGCCCTGCTGGGAAGAGTTGGTTTTGCTCCTGAAGAGTTTGGAGCCAGATGAGACGCCAGAGTGTCCTTTATTTGAGGCACGTTAGCTAAACGCCAGCTAAACACCATTTATACACCGCTACCGGTGTATGAATGCGTGTATGAATGGGTGGATGGTTGGTATTGTAAAGCACTTTGGGGCTCCTCACAGGGGGCTAGAAAGCGCTATATAAATAAGCTCCATTTACCATTTACCATTTAAACCCATCTCTCCATTCCATCCACGTCGAGAAATTGTGAGAGGGGAAGAAGCATAGGGGCTCGTGGGTGAGTCCAGGTACGTGTTAGTTCCGTGAGAAAGTCTGGGAACACAGGCATCCTCTGCCTCGTGGCAGTCTGCTGCTTTGAATAAAAGTAATTTCCCGCTAGCCTCGTAACCTGTTGGCGAGGAGGGGGTTCCGGCCAAGGCACTTGTAGTGCGTCCGCTGCTCTGTGGCGCAGTTCAAACAGAGCAGGGATGGAAGAGTCCGTGTCCGGGAGCGCGGCTAGTGGGGTCTGGGCGAGTGCGTCACCCTGATCCTCGACCTCTATGTCCGCCTCCTCCATTGAAAAGTCACCCGAGGCCAAGATCGATAACTCGTTATCGTTCATCATACCCCGGGTGTCAAATTCGACAGTCAGGTCCTCCATATTGGCCAACGCGTCGGGGGTGTCACCCCATTCGACCCACGTGCTTTCGTGTAAAGCCATACTCTCCAACTCCGGTGTGGGGGTGAGAGGCTCCGTGGTGTCTGCGTCCGCAGACGTGGCCGAGGTCCCCATGGCTTTGGCGACAAGGTCGGCCCGATGCCGCAGCACTGCATCCATCATGATGCTGCAATGTGGGCAAAAGTCAGGTGCGTCCATTGCAGTTTTTGCATGAAACATTCCCAGGCAGACAGGATAGGCCTTGTGGGTGTCCGTCGCCACGAGATAAAAACCACAGCCACTTGGGCAGGCGCGCGAGGTGGGGCTCGCCGCCACGGTGGTCTTCCTTGGAAGTTTCGCTTTCCGCTTTCCCTTCTCCGGAGCCATTCTGTCCGAGACGAGGCGAGCAAGTCCTTCCAGATTTTTTCTTCTTTTTTCTTGAGATGTCTCCTCTGTCGTGTTGCTTTCGCTGGCCAGCCCGCTAGCTTGACGTAGTGAGGCAACCTCCTTTTTTTATTTTTTTTTAATGGCGTAGTTAGCACCGTCGCAAAGCAATCTGTAGAGAGAGGAGAGAAAACTTCGGGGTTAGGTGGAAAAATGCTGGACTAGGCTTGCTAGTCCAGCAGTACGCAGGAAATAATTATCTGTGTGAATCAAAAAGGCGTTCAATTCAGGATCAACTGGACTTTATTTGTAACCGAAAACGTTTCGACTTCTGTCCAGAAGTCTTTTTCAATTCTGAATGGAAGCTGTGAGAACGAGAAGTTTTATACAGGCTTACAAGTCAATAACACATACATGTAAATTGACAGATCACACCTTTATCTGTGTGCTCTGTGTAGGGAGCGAGCTCACTTCGAATGAGCGATGAAGGCACCAGAGAAGTCCCGCGAAGAGGTAGTTCAGGTTTAAGCGAGGTCAAGGGCAAAAAAGAGGAAGATGGAGGGGCGCACGCCGCTTAAGTAACCAGAGGGTGGGGCCTCTGGCGCTGCGGTGACGCCCTTAGCCGTAAAGGCGTGAGTATATTCCTTCAGGTATTCGCGCGGGGGCGCAATTCCCATAGCAAGTATGTTGCACCGAGAGAACATGACTGAAAGGGAATCTTTCACTTTAGAAAATGTGGAAGCAGCTGCCCCACCTGCTTCACTGAGCAAGTGCCCATACCTTTGTATGCACTAATACATGCAACATATCTTAGCTTTGCAATGGCAGAACAAATCAGCCACTTGTGGTTGTAGGATGACATTCTATGTTTATTTATACAGGTTAGTCTCAATGAGTCACGGGGACTCATTTACAAGAGAGACCTGTTTGAAACAAAGAACACCAATGAAGGAAAGACAACAGTAGACAATCATATAAAAGCATATACAATTAAAATTAAATTGAAGAAATTATATAAAAAAAGAAACAAAAACAAGCTACATTTAAAGCTACAAGCTAATGGAAACATAAAATATTGTTCCGAGCACTGAACCATGAGGAACTCCATGACTAACGATGGTGTATGAAAAAGATTCATTATTTATATGTACAATCTGTAATCTATCAAATATGATCTACACCATTTTAGAGCAGAATATCTCTCCACATCAAATAAAATCCTACCACGTTAGTGACACTTTGCTAAACCTCGCCATTCTCCGATAATTATTGTCTTTTCTTTTTCAACTGCAGATCTGAATCTATGTGTAACGTTTGGTTTTGATGAAACGCATCGGCGAGATCTGTTCTTACACCTTATTAATCTTTTTTATTTTATTTGGGGTGTGACAGATGAACGCTCTTGCCACTTATAAGCTTTTTCCATCTTTTCAGCTTCTCACACCATTACACATTTCAGAACTCCGCTGTGAGTCGCTAACTTGAAATAATAAATCATGGCTGGTGGCGATTAGAAGCGAGTGGAGAAAGTGCCACGGGATTGTATGAGGAAAAAATGCCTCGTTTAAAAAGAGGTGAATACAGGCCAGTGTTATATAATGCACCGACAAGCTATCATCAGTCAAAACGAGATTCTGATTCCCCCGAGCTGCTCTCAAATCTTGTATGACAATGTAATTTTGGAGCGGTTTATGTGCAGTTTATTCTTTTTCAGCATGAGGATTTTGTGGTAATACTGTTTGTCCACATCACTAGTAAACAGGAGTTATTTGCAGAACAGTCTGTAAGGAAACTAAAGTTCACACATATTAAGCAGATAATAACGATTTTGGAACATTTCAATTGATTGCAGCAGTGTGACGTGCGAACAGACGGAGGAGAGAATCAATAGATCTTTTTAATCTACTTACAGCTTGACGTGGATCAAATCGCACTAAGTGCCGTCCCGCCATCTCACCTGGGGCGGGATAAGGAAGTGCAGCAGTGATCATTTTTATTCCCAGCGTTCACAAACCATATTTCAGAGCCTTTGGCACCAGAAGAGGTTTTTTTTTTTTTTTTGTCATGGGAGGTGGGTTCTGGAGGAGGATTCACAGCCTGCGACATAGGATTAACTGTTATTTCCTCTACAATGACACCATCACATGAAAGGTGCCCCTGCATCGCACTGGAGGGACTAAATAAAAGCACTTTTGAATTAAAATCACAGCATGTCCCCAACATGCTTCAAAATGCACCAGATGTTTGTATTTGTTACATGGACTCTTTGCTGTCTGCCTTGAGATTTTCACTTGCATGTTATAGTGTTTCTTGTGGGTAGTTAACAATTATTTTCTCAGAAATGCAAATCTCTTTATAGTCATAATTCAGTTCAATTCAATTAAAAAATAATTTATTAATCCCAGAGGGAAATTAAATTACTGTATTTTTCGGAGTATAGGTCGCACCTTTTTATTATTTATTATAAGGGTGGGTACGCTGGCGTGTTGTCGAGTCGTCACCGCTTCTCCACGCAAAAAGAAATTATTGTTTCACTTACCTACTGCCTTTGTCAACCTCGATCCCGTGTCATCTGGACTGTTCTGGATTTTCCCCTGTGCTCCTTTTCGGGGTATGCTAGTTCAAGTTACATCTCACTGTTTCTTGGTTATTTTCTTTGGAGCCGTGGGTCTGCTGTTAGCGGCTAGCTATGTGCTAGCTCCGTCTCATAGCTGCTTGAATCTTAACATCTTCTGTTTCTACCACCTAACAACTGGGACTTTTTGCCTAGACCTCGTTACATCTATAGAAGCTCTCGGAAGAAATTTGCTTACTCTCGGCAACTGGGTCGGACTCTATTTTTTTCTGCTATGTCCATGCGACGTGTTGCACCTCGATTACGTCATCAGAACGCTGCGTCTGTGGTCTCTTGTAGTCCACAACACACGAAGTGGCAAGGAGAACGTGGAGTGGACCTCATTTTGCTTAAATCGGTTCTACAGGCATCCAGTTGCCAGTCCAACTAGTATTAAAATAAAACTTTTCAATGTACAATCACTATCCAACAATATTTTAAACACTATCCACCTTTCTGATCTTAGTTGATATTATTATTTGATTTTACTTGATTTTATCACTTGTTTTATTTTTTGTTCTTTGATCTTTGTTGCACTTTGTAGCACTTAGAGATTTTTATTAATGAAAAGTGCGTTATAAATTGAATTCATTATTATTATTATTATTATTATTATTATTATTATTATTATTATTATTATTATTATTCATGGCCTGCGACCTATACTCAGGTGCGACCTATATATGGCTTTTTATAAAATGAGCTGATTTGTAATCATTTATTAACAAAAATCAAACTGAGACACACTCTTACAATAATGTCAGCTAACAAATATATGTTTTAGGTGTTTATTCTGCTAAAATTATTAATTTATTAAAGAAAAGTTCAGCTCATTCACACAGTTGCTATAATTTCTTATCAAACAAGTAATTTTTTTTAAGTGTTAATCTTCTTAAACGCCTTGCTGTGCGCTCTTGTGGAAGAGACATTTGCAGCAGAGCTAAACACGGTCCACATTTTGACGTGGGTGCGACCTATACTCAGGTGCAACCTATATATGGGTTTTTCCAATTATTTGGCAATAATTGGATGGTGCGACCTATACTCGGATGCGACCTATACTCCGAAAAATACGGTAAGTTGATAACATTTGTGTTTATGGTAATTGTATTATTAACTTATTAAATTAGAAGTTTAGGATTTTTTTTATATCT
>JBBPBX010001448.1:56040-66054 GCA_038048925.1 Garcialebias charrua
ATATATATATATATATATATATATATATATTAGGGGTGTAACGGTACGCTAAAATCACATTTCGGTTCGGTTCAACTACAAGGAGGGCTCGGTTCGGTTTATTTTCGGTTTATTTTCGGTACAAAAAAAAAGGACAAAATAAAGACTTACAAAATGTTTATTTTGAAAATATGCCAAAAATACGTTTGTACTGTACAGTATTGTAGTAATAAATAAAAGTGACCCATTTGGATGATATTTTAAATAAACAGCACTCTACAATAAAACTATTTTAACAATAATAAAAATCTTAATAAATACAATAACAGTCAGAACAATAAGCAGCAACAGACTGTTTACAATCTAACTAATCAAGTTTTTGTCCAGTAGCATCAGTGTGGCTGTATTTGTCCTCATTACTGTACTCACAACTTCTTCTTGGTGGGACAGGTCCTGGAAAAGTTCAGAGTTCAGTTCAGTCATCACACACTTCTTAGCTGCAGGTGATCTCTGGTGGATGTCTGTCCCAGACTGGAAATAAAACACAAAAAAAAAAAAGTTAATAAGATTATGATTTTGAATAAAAAAGATTATTTAGATAATTTTGATTTGATTTGATGTTTATTCATTCATTTTAAAAGAACAATACAAAACAGTTTCATCAGATACAAGAATACAAGTAGGATAAAATGAAAGGAGCAGAAAGAAGATGAAATCTTATTATATCTGCCCCTTATTTCACAGTTTGTTCAAACAATGATAACCTTCAAACTACATCACAAAATGAATAACTACTTAATTTTTCTAACTGTAATACACAAACTACATCACAAAATGAATAACTCTACTTAATTTTTCTAACTGTAATACACAAACTACATCACAAAATGAATAACTCTACTTAATTTTTCTAACTGTAATACACAAACTACATCACAAAATGAATAACTCTACTTAATTTTTCTAACTGTAATACACAAACTACATCACAAAATGAATAACTCTACTTAATTTTTCTAACTGTAATACACAAACTACATCACAAAATGAATAACTACTTAATTTTTCTAACTGTAATACACAAACACACTAAGCTACATCATATATAGTTTTTGAGCAAGTCCTTTTTGACCTTTTTCTTAAATGTATACATTGATTTTGCATTTTTAACATCACTCTCCAGAACATTCCACAGATAATATAATAAAAGAACAATACCTCTTCTTGAACGGTTGAATCTCTCACTCATCATTAGGGCAGGGCTTTGCTCCAGGTCTTGTTATCAGTTTTAGTTTTTTCATAAAGTTCTGCACTTTTTGAGTGATGGGTGTTCTGTTCATAGCGAGGATCAATAACTTTAAAGCCTGCGCATAATAACAACATTCAGACAGAGATTCAGATATTTAAAAACTCACAGTTTGTGTTATTGCTCTGTACTGATATGATTTACCTGATAAAAGTAGTTTAAATGCAGCTGCTGTTATTAGCGGTGTTTTCTGCAACAGCTGCTTTGTTCACATTCCGATGACGTAGTTTCAAGCGCGTTCACGTGAGACGTGTTTCTGCTGCAGAGCCAGTCTCTTCATGAAACAATGTCAACACAGCTTTGAATGTGCGCGCCGCTCGTCTTTTAACAAGAAACGTTCCCAAAACAAGAGACCGTAGTGAGAAGCTAACGGCTAAAGGCTGAGCGAGTTGCGCGTGCTTTGCGATAATAGCTCCGTGCTGAAACGCGCCCAGGAAATTTTGTTCCGCGGCGCTTATATTAACGTTCAATGAGTGAAAAAATAACCGAAACGGAACGCAGGTGGACCGAACCAAACGTGCCGAACCGAAACGGTTCGGTTCACCCACTTGAACCATTACATGCCTAATATATAAGTATATGTACTGTATATGTATGCATATGTATATATGTGTATATATATGTATATGTATATGTACAAACCGGATTCCAAAAAGTTGGGACACTAAACAAATAGTGAATAAAAACTGAATGCAATGTTGTGGAGAAGGCAAATGTCAATATTTTATTCATAATAGAACATAGATGACAGATCAAAAGTTTAATCTGAGTAAATGTAATGTTTTAAAGGAAAAATATGTTGATTCAAAATGTCACAGTGTCAACAGATCCCAAAAAAGTTGGGACAAGTAGCAATAAGTGGCTGAAAAAGGGAAATTGAGCATATAACGAACAGCTGGAAGACCAATTAACACTAATTAGGTCAATTGACAACATGATTGGTATAAAAAGAGCTTCTCAGAGTGTCAGTGTCTCTCAGAAGCCAAGATGGTAAGAGGATCACCAATTCCACCATTGTTGCACAGAAAGATAGTGCAGCAATACCAGAATGGTGTTACCCAGCGTAAAATAGCAAAGACTTTTAAGTTATCATCATCAACCGTGCATAACATCATCAAAAGATTCAGAGAATCTGGAACAATCGCTGTGCGTAAGGGTCAAGGCCGTAAAACTCTACTGGATGCTCGTGATCTCCGGGCCCTTAAACGTCACTGCACCTCAAACAGGAATGCCACTGTCAAGGAAATAACAGAATGGGCTCAGGAATACTTCCAGAAAGCATTGTCAGTGAACACAATCCACCGTGCCATCCGCCGTTGCCAGCTGAAACTCTACAGTGCAAAGAGGAAGCCATTTCTAAGCAAGCTCCACAAGCTCAGACGTTTGCACTGGGCCAGGGGTCATTTAAAATGGAGTGTGGCAAAATGGAAGACTGTTCTGTGGTCAGATGAGTCACGATTTGAAGTTCTTTATGGAACACTGGGACGCCATGTCATCCGGACCAGAGAGGACAAGGATAGCCCAAGTTGTTATCAACGCTCCGTTCAGAAGCCTGCATCACTGATGGTATGGGGTTGCATGAGCGCTTGTGGCATGGGCAGCTTGCATGTCTGGAAAGGCACCATTAATGCAGAGAACTATGTTCAGGTTCTAGAACAACATATGCTCCATCTAGACGTCATCTCTTTCAGGGAAGACCCTGCATTTTTCAACAAGATAATGCCAGACCACATTCTGCAGCAATCACAACATCATGGCTACGTAGGAGAAGGATCCGGGTACTGAAATGTCCAGCCTGCAGTCCAGATCTTTCACCTATAGAGAACATTTGGTGCATCATAAAGAGGAAGGTGCGACAAAGAAGGCCCAAGACGATTGAATAGTTAAGGCTGGTTTATACTTCTTGTCGCACGTCTTTTACCCCCCGTTGAGTGAAAAAAGTTGCGCAACTTCCTATTGCACTCCCGCTGCGATCCCCCGGTGACAGTTGTCTTGTACATTGCCCCCAGTCAGAACACCGAGACGCGGAGGTTGCGGCTCGGAGAATGTGATTGGTTCAAAGTTTGTGGGCATTTTTTGTTTGGATGTCCATATATGGTGTATCACACCGCTACCCGCTACCCGCTACTCTTTTAGAAGCCGGTTTTTGTTTTTGCTTTGACAGACATGGATAGTTTTAACAATAATAATAATAATTAATTCAATTTATAACGCACTTTTCATTACTGAAAATCTCAAAGTGCTACACATATATTGAATGCTACACACATTCATAAACCGGTGGCAGCAGACTACCATGCAAGGTGCTTTCCAGTCCTACCGGGAGCAACTCAGGGTTAAGTGTCTTGCCCAAGGACACAACGACACATGGTGCGGGTCCCGGGAGTCGAACCGCCAACTTTCCGATCGGGAGACGACTGCCATTACCACTACACCACGGCCGCCCAAGTTTTGAAGAGAAACTTGTCCGTGCGCGCACGCTTTGCCCCCAACACACACACACACACCAATACATATATATATTTACGAACACGCGCGCGCACACAGGAGCTAAAGCATGCACGTGTAAAGTTGACAAAATGAAGAGGATTGCGCATGCGCGCAGCTTTTAAAACAAAGAAAACTCCGCTGTTATGCGTAAAAATGCGTGTTTAAAGCGAGCGGAGCCCCCCGCATGGTCCTGAGGAGAGAAACTCACCGACGTATGCAGTGGGAGGGAAGAGGGAGGGATTTACTATAATGTATCCCCCACGTCTTTCCAAGTATAAACACTCAATGCGGTCGGTGACACACGCAATTACGTCATCGCTGGGTTCACTCAACGGGGGGTAAAAGACGTGCGACAAGAAGTATAAACCAGCCTTTATAGGCCTGTATTAGACATGAATGGGAGAGCATTCCTATTTCTAAACTTGAGAAACTGGTCTCCTCTGTCCCCAGACGTCTGTTGAGTGTTGTAAGAAGAAGGGGGGATGCCACACAGTGGTAAAAATGGACTTGTCCCAACTTTTTTGGGATTTGTTGACGCCATGAAATTTTGAAACAATTTTCCCTTAAAATGATACATTCTCTCAGTTTAAACTTTTGATCTGTGATTTGTGTTCTATTCTGAATAAAATATTAGATGTTGGCACCTCCACATCATTGCATTCAGATTTTTATTCACAATTTGTTTAGTGTCCCAACTTTTTTGGAATCCGGTTTGTATGAAAGGACCAGCTGATTGGAGAAAAAAAGACGTTTAATCAAAATATTTGATTTAACAATAGAGTAGCTCTCAACGTGTTCGCTGGTGTCATCTTTTTCTTGAGAGGAAATTGATATTTTTGGTTTGCCTTCTGCTAAGATGCTCAAACCATGAGGACCAAAGTAAAATAACAAATGAAGATGACTAATCATTATAAGTCACTGTGCACCAGTCAGCCTTCCCACTTAGAATGTAGGAAACTGAAACCCTTTATAACAATATGAGCACATTAACTTTAAACTCATTCTGTCTGTTTTTATGGCAGTACAGTAGGTGGGGGAAGAAGGTTAATCTCATGTAACTTCTTAATCATCTGAAAATGAAGGTAAACAGCAGAAGATCACAAGTAGCATAAAATGCTTAAATATTAGGGGAAAAAAAACTGTCAATGGCAATCCGCTCATTCTCAATCAGTTCATCTGGACAGTTTCTTTTTAGCAGAAACGTTTCACCCTCACTCCAGAGGGCTTCCTCAGTCAGAGTAGTCCAAAGCACACTGAAGTTAACCCACCAAGTAAGCAACTTATGTGGACCAACCAGTTTGCTGTAGCCAAGATGGTTTCTGGGGGCGTGTCCCTCGTCGACTCCTCCCAGGCAGGCAGACATGTCCAAAGTGTTGGACATGTCTGCCTGCCTGGGAGGAGTCGACGAGGGACACGCCCCCAGAAACCATCTTGGCTACAGCAAACTGGTTGGTCCACATAAGTTGCTTACTTGGTGGGTTAACTTCAGTGTGCTTTGGACTACTCTGACTGAGGAAGCCCTCTGGAGTGAGGGTGAAACGTTTCTGCTAAAAAGAAACTGTCCAGATGAACTGATTGAGAATGAGCGGATTTGATACCTGGACTATTGAGAATTAACTTTCTTGTCAATGGCAATGTTTTAAGCTCAAAGTTGCTGCTACATTTTGCTCTCGGTAAGTCTAAAAAGAAACCAAGCCACTAGATAAATGCTCTGGTTGTTTCCTCAGCAGTAATCATGCTGCGTTCCAGTTGCCTCGGAGGTCGAAATTATGAACCCGGAATGACGTCATCTCCGAGTTAAATGCGTTCCAGTTAGCTTGTCGGCACGATGACGAAAACAAGATGGACGCCCGCTACAAAGCTGTTGTTGTTCTTGCTTTGTTGGATTATAAAAAGGTTTCCAGACCAGCAGCGAAGTTGAAAAGCAATTCTGAGGCTCTTGAAATGTTAACCAGGTATGTTGTTTTAACCAGTAGTTTTTATTTATTTATAAATAAGCTTATTTTTGTTAATTATGGTCTTGAGGCTCTTACATCTACTTTATAGTTTTAATTCGATCTCTTTTAGGATTATAGCAGCAGTACAGAAGTTATCATTAGATAAATAAAGTCAGAAAGTGCTGAACATTGTTTTTCTTTTCTTTTTACTACCTCAAACCATTAGCAGACGTTTTTACGGTTTATTGTTAAAATTGTTATTAAACTTCAATCAATCAAAACTTTATTTCAGACTCATATGGTCCATAGTAACAAAACAATTTAATTTCTTTGTATTTTAGGATGCTGCTGATACACACAAACCTACGGACACATGGAATAATCATGAAGACTATGGGAGGTGATGCTGAACATGGATGACAACAAGTTTGTGCGTCATTTCAGAGTCAACAAGACCCAGTTCACATCTGTAATGATGCAGCTGCAGGAGAAAGGCATAAGGAAGGAGCACTGTCAAGGTGCAGCACCAGTCCCTGTAGAAAAGAAGGTCCTGATGTTCCTGTGGTACATGGCCAACCAGAACAGCTTCAGGGAGATGTCTGACAAATTTGATGTCTCGCAGTCCTCAGCACACAGGATCATCATGGAAGTACTGAAGGCCATTTTGCACAATGGGACACACCTTCATCCCCTGGCCTAACGAATTGATGTTGTGGTGATGATTGTCATCATGGCAGCCTGCCTTCTGCATAACCTCTGCATTGGGGCTTCACCAGTGTGTCAGGATCACCCAAACAGCTGTCCAAGGCAGGATGAAAATGACTAAATTACTCGTTACTGTGATGTGTGGATGCTGTACTTGTATTAGCTTGTCATAACTTGTCAAAAAATGTTCTAGTGTTGTTATAGTGCTGTTTTGATTAAATGTGTTTATCTGACATGCCACTCTCTCGCTGTCATTTATATCTGTGTGGATAAACCACGCCAAAAACATAAGCTGGTATAGGTAAACTACACACATTTTACAGCTTCAAAAACCAGCTGCAAAACTTAGTTTCCCACAACAATAACACCTGCTTAAAAGTCGGTGCTTAAATAAAGCATTTGTAGTAATTTTAAAACTCTGCCCGATGGTGTGCAGAATATGAGCACTAGTTTCTCTGCAAGTACATCGGTTTCCAAAATTATTGATGAAAAACTATGCAGTGCATCATGACAAATTGTTGTGTTTGAATACCAGAGGTGTTCCTCTTTTACAATGAATTTACTTTCATTCTAAATAGTTTCTTTTCATTACCTGCTTTCCTTTATTCTACTGAAAAACCACACTTATTGTGAAGTAAGACAAGAATTTGTGCATTTGTTATTTCAAATTGTTTTTAATAACGTATGACAACAAGGCACAGGTACAATTTGAGGTCTGAGGTCTCAGTAAAATGAGCTACCAGCTAAAACTAAATCAAAATAACTAACTTCACAAAAATCTTACTTAGTAATGTTGGACACAAAGACACTGTTCCAGTAGCAGCTGGCAAAATGCACCGAATAGAAAATGACAGTTTTGTGCAAATTAAACAATGAAATGTTCCTGAACATTCATTTGTGCAACAAATAAAAATCAGTAATCTCTTGTTTCACATTTTATCTATCAGACGGGTCATCAGTCTGCTCTCCTCTGTGCTCTGCAAATTGGACTCCTGAAATGCAGAAATCAGAAGTAATTTTAATACACATACAAGTTCATTGTTTACAGTATACTACATGTAATGGTGTTCCTATTGCTGTCTTACCTGCTGTAGAGTCGTTGAGTTGCAGTAACTGGACGTGTACAGTTCAATTTTCATCAATACATAGTTCCCAGACACGCCCCCATACCGGCTTCCGCACCACATCTGAAGGCAGAGAAGGCAAGATTGCGAACTAGCAGAGCAAATTATACGGACAAAAACACGAGCTACCACAGCTTCACCAAGGAACAAGAGCAAAATGGCAGTGGTCGAGTTAAATGAGTTTGAGAAAGAAATCATGGCAGACGAATCAGACAACTTGTCACAAAGTAGTTACTCCGATATCATTAATTATTTAATTACTACAAAGAGCGCACACCGGCTTCACAGCACACCGGCTTCACAGCGCAGAGCTTCACAGCTTTAAATCCAAAAAAGATGTGTAAACTGTCTCAATCATATCTAACCAGCTAAAAAAAGGTTTAACTAAAATAACACACAGCCAGCACAAACAGTCCAGGCTGAACACAGACCAGAACCAGCACTTTGAGTGTTACCGTGTTGGAAGTTAGCATGTTGTTAGCATCTGGAGCGGATGGTCCGTCTAGCTCAGGTCGGACGGCGTGGATCCGTCGCGGCCGCGGGGGCACGTCCCATGGGACCGACGCGTCGCCCGCACGACTTGGCTCCCGTCCTCCTTCTCCCACTGGGACGGTCTCCCCGCCGGTCCCGGTGGACCGTGAGGAGGCCGCGTTAGCGAGATGCTAAGCTAGCCACAGCATGCTGTCGCTAAATAAAAAATAAATAAAAAACACAGCTCTAACACACAGACAGTTGTACTCTAACATTGTTTCACAAAATGATTTATGTAGAATATTTTGTTTACCGGCCAAAAGCACGATGTCTTCTGAGCAGATCCAAGCAGAGATGGGGCGGTTGTGAGTTTCTCCGATGAAATAAATCCTTCACGTTTACTTTTTTTTTGATTAAGTGAAACCTGCGCGTTGCCCAAACGTCTACCCGACTGGAACACCCACTGACACAACACGAAGTAACCATTGCAATTAATTAGAAATTAACAAAAAAAACAATGTGAAAAATGGACATCCAGTAGAACGCGCTCCAACTGCTGCTTAGCCTACCTGTGGGAGGGTCAAACAGGACAACCCACAGATGTGACGTCACATGGGAACTATGTATAAAATATGTCAAGGAGTCACCATTCCTCTGGAACAAGGGACCAGGGAAACGGGTTTATCTGCTCGGGTCCAGGAACATGTTCATCTCCATGTCGACAAACTGCAAAGAAATATACACATGGTTAACAACAAATCACAGATGACAGTAACTCACAAAACTAACCCACAATAATAAGTATAAATAAGGTCGATTTTCACTCTCTCACACACACACACACCCCCAACACAGACACACACAGCTGTGGATTGACAGGATGGTTTGGGTTTCAAGTTTTGCTTTTTTTTTTAAACAAAATAATTGATTCTGTTAAACTGGATTCCCACCCTGACAAGCCAAGATAAATCTTGATAGACCTTTTAAAAACAGTTTATGGTGCAAAACATTAGTTTACTAGCTAAAAACACATGTAAAGGTGAACAAAGAACAACGAGGTTGCAGGTCTCCGACGCAGCTACATCATCAACACGACAACAATCACGTTCTTTAGAAAACACAAACAGCTTAGAAACACCCTCTAATTATTAGGCGACTTATTGTATAATAATCACTGTAAAGTACGACATGTGTTACTGAGTTAATGATAAAAAATGAACGCTGAACAGCTAAAACGAGTACTGTGCTAAACAACAACAATGCCGCCTCACAGCCGTTTAGCGTGCCGTTGTCGACGCACAGCGGCTGTTTAAACATATCATTATCATTACTGTAAAGAACTACAGTGCCTGAATGGTTAATGTGAAGTTACGGCTGAGTAAACCACAAAGAACAGCGAAAAAGAGTAAAAAGTAACTCTTTCACTCACTGTTGATGCGAGGAGCAGCCATTTTGAAACGATGATCTCGGCGAACTCGGGTACGGTGTGTCGAGACCGAGTCCACGAGTTGTAATTACGACCTGAGGGGGCGTTCCAGTTGATTTTTACTGCTCGGAAGCTCGTAATTACGACCTCCGAGGACAACTGGAACGCAGCATCAGTCATGCCTCAGGTTTGCACCTACACTTTTAGGAGATGCTTACAACCACTCAGTTTTATATTTGATTTTTTTTTTCATATGAAATGAAACAATAAAGTGGTTTTTATTTGAATTCTCTGAGGTTCCTCCCACAGTTCAAAAAACAGGCACGTCAATTTGCTATTCCAAATTCACCCTAGGAGTGGGAGTGCATGGTGATTTTATTTTATTAATGTTTTTTAATTATTCTTTTGGTGTGTCACCTTTAATCTGGAATAAAACAAGGTTGGTATGGCAAATAAAAGATTAAAGACTTGTTTAGGACCCCCCGACTCACTCTCTCTCTCTCTGTCTCTCTCTCTGTCTCTCTCTCTGTCTCTCTCTCTAGCTGTGTTTCCATCCATTTTCATTTCGTATTTTGA
>JBBPBX010001448.1:75576-102872 GCA_038048925.1 Garcialebias charrua
TAAAAAACATGCTAAAATGTAGCTGAGATGGAAGAAAAAGCTTAAATTAGCAGACTAAAGCAGAAAGAACACATTTGCTGAATTACGTTACAATAAGTAGAAATAAGCACAAAAATTAAGCAATTACGGTAGATTAAAAAAATCTGAAATTAGCCAAATATGGCTGAAAAGTAGCTGAAAAGGCAAAAAGAAGCCCAAACTACACAGAAAGAGTTGAAATGGGGAAAAAATGTGGAATTAGTTGTAAAAGCTAAATTTAGCATAAAAACAGATAAATAGTAGCTGAAATAACTGAAACTTTCAGAAATAAGCTGAAAGGAGCATAATAAGATGACATTTGCAGAAAGACGTTCATTAGGCTGAAAGTAGCAGAAATTACCACAAAAAAACTTGAAATTGTCTGAAAACAGCTGAAATTAGTTTGAAAATTCTAAAAGAAAGTAGCTGAAAAGAGGGAACAAGCTTAAATTAGCAGAAGAACGCAGAAAGAACATGTTTGATGAAAGAAGCATAAATGAATACACAAAAGTGGAAATTATCTGCAAAAAGCTGAAATTTGCACACACACACAAAACAAAAATCAGCTGAAAAGTAGCTAAAAAGGCAGAAACAAGCTTAAATTACCAGAAGGAAGTGGATAAAGCTATTTTGCTGAATTAGGTTGAGAAAGGTTGAAAGAGTGCGAAAAAATTTGGAATTGGCAAAAAAAGCTAAAATTGGCATAAAAACAGCTAAATTGTAGCTGAAATAGAAGACATAGCTGAAATGCATAAATAAGCTGAAAGGGGCATACCAAGCTCCAATTAGCAGAAATAAGTTAGAAGAAGCACACAAATGTTTTAGTTAGCAGAAAGAATCTAAATTGAGCACAAAACGGCTAAAAAATAGCTGAAATTAGCTGAAAGTGGCTGAAAAAAGTTAAAATTTGCACAAGGAAGCTGAAAGAAGCTGAACCAGAACAAAATGAAAGGAGCAGTAAAGGGTTGTAAACACATCTAACGATTTGAAGGATGGAAAATTAGCTCAATTAATTTTCTATGAGAAACAAAATGTCATAAAAGGCTAAATATTGCAAAAAGCCGAAGTTGCACCAATATCAAAAGTCATAGAAGGATTATCCTGAAAGAGTTGAATGTTTTCATATATGACTTGTTGACATAGCACAAAAATTGTGGAACGAGGGTGATACCGAAAAACGTGCAAAAGGAAAATGGATCACAATAGAGTGAATGCTTCATAAACTTTCACGCAATGTTTAATTCCACTCCTTTTACAGCATTTACGCATTACTAGTTCATTAAACAACTGCCATTGACTAATCTAAACTGTTCCCAACAAATTATTTTGATTAAAGTTGCAGTTTTGGAATCTCTTTTTATTTATTTATTATTATTTAATTGGTTGCTCTTTCTTTCCACAGCTGTCTCGACACATACTGAGGGCGAGGACAAGATCCAAGTCCTGCTCATGGTGGAGTGTGGAAGGTATACACAACCTGGAGAAACAAACAAACAAAAAAAGCCCCAGAATCTGCCTAATTGGCATCACAGTTTTGATTCGCAAATGAGGCAACGTTAGCTTCGATTTTACCTTTTTATCTTGTTAGTCCGAATGCACTTCACCTACTGTAACGATTGGTTGTAGTTAGTGTTGCTACGCTTCCTGCCTCAAACACAAAGTGGGAGTTTAACACATAACAGCCCTCGCACAAGCTGAGATGTTTTTCTTATGTTGTTTCCCTTTTAGTGGTATGCAACAAGACTTTGTGCTAACTCCGCTAATTGCTGTTTGTTTGTACGTTTTTTGATCAGACCTCACGGGAAAGCTGCAGTTGTTTAGAGCTGTGTGTTCTGCAGGAGCGCTTTTGGATTCCTTTAATCTTGTTGGTTGTTTATTTAATGACTTAGAAGTGCTTTATATGTGAACTTTAAGTGTTGGAACACCAAACATCATGTCGTGTCTGCAAATGATAGCTTTTTTTTTTCCCTCCCCCTCATAGTGTTTTATTTATTTTTATGTTTTAACAGAACAATTTACATCCATGGCTTCAACAAGATGGACTTCTTGTTGTGGCACTCAGCCATCACGCTGGCTGCCTGCACCGATGGCAAAGCGCTTGGTGACCAGCAGCTGACCAAAAACAGCGTTCCCATCATAGTCGACAGCTGCATTGCTTTTGTCACGCAGTACGGTGAGTTGCCTTACATTTGCCTGCATAAAAAAAATGTGGGAGGGGGGAGAAAAATCTCAGTGAATGAAAAGTTGATGGTTTCAAATGTCCAGCGTAATAAAGTGACAAATATAAGTGTGTGTGTGTGTAGGCTATATATGTGATTTGGGGGAAATAAGTATTTGATCCACCGTCGATTTTGCATGTTTTCCCATCTACAAAGAATGAACAGGTCTGTAATATTTTATATTAGGAACAAATAAACTGTGAGACAGAAATAAAAAAAAGAAAATCACAATGTATGATTATTAAATAATTAATTTGCATTTTATTGCATTAAGTATTTGATAGAGTAGAAAAACAGAACTGAATATTTGGTACAGAAACCTTTGTTAGCTATAATAGAGATTAGCCATTTCCTGTAGTTCTTGACCAGGTTTGTACACACTGCAGCAGGGATTTTCTCCCGCTCCTTCATACAGATCTTCTCCAGATCTTTCAGGTTTTGGGCCTGTCGCCGGGCAACATTGAGTTTCAGCTCCCTCCTAAGATTTTCTATTGGGTTCAGGTCTGGAGACTGGCTAGGCCACTCCAGGACCTTGCAATGCTTCTTACAGAGCCACTCCTTAGTTGCCCTGACTGTGTGTTTTTGAAGATGGGCGGCCGTGGTGTAGTGGTAATGGCAGTCGTCTCCCGATCGGAAAGTTGGCGGTTCGACTCCCGGGACCCGCACCATGTGTCGTTGTGTCCTTGGGCAAGACACTTAACCCTGAGTTGCTCCCGGTAGGACTGGAAAGCACCTTGCATGGTAGTCTGCCGCCACCGGTTTATGAATGTGTGTAGCATTCAATATATGTGTAGCACTTTGAGATTTTCAGTAATGAAAAGTGCGTTATAAATTGAATTAATTATTATTATTATTATTAAGATCCAACTACGACCCATCTTCAATGCTGTTACTGAGGGAAGGAGGTTGTTGCCCAAAATCTCACGATCCATGACCCCATCCATCCTCCAATAAGGTGCATTTGTCCTGTCCTTGCAGAAAAGCTCCCCCAAAGTATTTTTCCAACCCCATGCTTCATGGTTGGGATGGTGTTCTTGGTGTTGTACTCATCCTCCATCTTCCTCCAAACACGGCGAGTGGAGTTGATACCAAAAAGCTTTATTTTGCTCTCATCTGACCACATGACCTTCTCTCATGCCTCTTCTGGATCATCCAAATGGTCAATGGTAATCTTCAAACGGGCCTTGACATGTGCTGGCGGGAGCTTGCATGCCCTGCAGAATCTTAAACCATGACGTTGTCATGTGTTACTAATGGTCCTCTTTGAGACTGTGGTCCCAGCTCTCTTCAGGTCATTGACCAGATCCTCCCATGTAGTCCTGGACTGATTCCTGACCTTTCTCAGAATCATCCTTATCCCCCCGAGACGAGATCTTGCATGGAACAACAGGCCGAGGAAGGTTGACAGTCATCTTGTGTTTCTTCCATTTTCTAATAATTGCACCAGCAGTTGTTGCCTTCTCACCAAGCTGAATGTCTGTTGTCCTGTAGCCCTTCCCTGCCTTGTGCAGGTCTACATTTCTTTGTCCCTGGTGTCTTTAGACAGCTCTTTGGTCTTGACCATGGTGGAGAGGTTGGAGTTTGATTTATTGAGTGTGGATAGGTGTCTTTTATACAGGTAACACGTTCAAACTGATGAAATTAATACAGGCAATGAGTGCAGAATAGGAGGACTTCTTAAATAAAAAAAACTTTTGACAGGTCTGTGAGAAACACTTTTTGCTGGTTAGCAGGTGATCACATGCTAATTTCATGTAGTGCTGGACAATAATTTGATATCGATATATTTCGCAATATACTTTTATTCGGTAAGGATTATATGAGTTTCAAGCACATTTTCAGTATTTCGATAAGATTACAGCAATTCACTGACGCATTTCTTTTTCTGTTCGGGTTGAAGCGGCTGCTTCAGTTTCAACCCGGAGAGAAAAAGTTGCAACACAACTATGTAAGTGCGTGGTGCCGTAGACGTTACAGAGCTAGAGTCCAGAAGGCGTTAGCGGTAGCAGGCTGAACTAAGCTAATCTCCAACATGCGCTGAGTTCTTACTTCAAAATGAGTTTCCATGACCGTCAGAATGTGACTGAACAAAGTTTCACAAGTGAAGAGAAAGCAGATGGCATAACTGATAAGAGAGGAAAGACAAATTTGCTGATGTGGAAGTGGTTTGGCTTTCTAAGATCTGATAAACTGCAGGTTTCAGTTATGGACAGTCATTCTAACTAGCGGTGGGAACACGTCTAACTTGTTTCATCTGAAGAGTTTCAACTCGATAGAATATGATGAGAGTCAGAAGATGAAGCACAATAAATTTGAGCCGTGTCCCTGAAACAACCCCCAGCTTCATGCTTTTTTTTATTTTATGAATTTATTCATTCATTTCATTTAAAATAAAACAAATTCATCCGAAAGAAAAAAACATTGAATGAAAAGGGTGCAGAACGAAGAAAACAAATCTTATCTGCCCCTTATTAAAGAACATGTAGAAAATAACTACAAACAAACAACGACAACCTTCACTTGAACAATCTCCAAACTGAAAACAAACACACACAAAAACGTCAAGTATCATTCACCTGGCACTATACCTTCCCAACAACTTTTAACTTAATCATCTTTTTAAACATATAAATTATTTTAGATATGTTTATGGTGATATCAAGACAACTCCACAATCCTGTTCCCTGAATGACAACTCATCTCCTTCAGACTACAGTAGTTCTAAATGGAGGTTTTACAAACATTTCTATTCTCTTAAGGTTATAATGACTCTGTTTTAAACAAAATTTAATTGAATATTTGGGGGTAATATTTGTATGAGCTTCATACATGACTTGTAAAATACTATATTCAACCAAATCATAACATTTTAATAATTTCAACCGATGAAACAATGACCATAGCACTTCCTACTAATAATTCTTATAGCTCTTTTTTGTACAATAAGTACAATAAAAATCGGATTTGTAATTGTTTTGTTTGCTTTTCCCAAACTTCAATACAATAGATTAAATATGGAACAATCATTACATTATGCAGTGCAATATATACAAAGCTTTGTCATTCAAAAACTTGTTTACTTTATACAGTAATGCAATTGATTTTGATATTTTTATTCTTAAGTAATGTACATGATATTTCCATGTCAGCTTCTCTTTAATGACGACACCCCAAAATTTTATTTCATTAACTATGAATTTCAGTGCTGTCAATTTTAAAGTTGTTTTTTAAAGTTAAAACAATTAATATTGACAAAGTTGAGAATTTTATGTTGATTTCATGGTGATTTCATTTTTTAGAAGGCTAAATACAAATAAAAGGTGAGCATTAGTTTATTTCTATGGTTTGCAGTTTTTCTGAGGCTTTTATAATGATTTTATCGATATCGAATTATATCGTTATTGACCAAAATTAAGGAATACATTGTGATAAAAGTTTTGTCCTTATCGTCCAGCCCTAATTTCATGCAATAAAATGCAAGCAAATTATTTGAAAATCATACAATGTGATTTTTATTTTTTTGTCTTGGATTCAGTCTCACAGTAGGAAGTATACTGTATCTGCAATAGAAATTACAGATCTCTCCATTCTTTGTAGGTGGGAAATCTTGTAAAATTGGCAGTGTATCAAATACTTATTTTCCCCATTGTATATATACTGTATAACTATTTATATGTGGATCTGCGGTGGGATTAGTTTGGAAGAATTTAAGAACAAATCCTTTATTTTTTACATTTAGTTCTGCCTTGGCTGTGCATGATGGACATAAAACTGTGGTTCAAACCATAAAATGGAAAAGAGGGTTAATGTACCTCAAACCAACATTTCATCCTACATGCAATTTAAATGCTAATGTGTTTATGTATTTTTTTATGCTACAGCTCAAAGTCACCATACGGATGTGTAATTCTCTGAGTCACAAAGATAATAATGATTATGTTAGTCTCTTATTTAATCACCTTCTTCTGACTCCAGGTTTGTGCCAAGAGGGGGTCTACCAGAAGACCGGGGACCCTGTAAGAGTATCACTCCTCCTTGAGGAGTTTACTCATGATGCACGAAATGTGAAGCTGAGGGAAAAAGAGCATCACCTCGAAGATGTCACTGACACCCTGAAGAGCTTCTTATCCCAGGCAGAAGATGCTCTGCTGACCAAAGAGCTCTATCCGTTCTGGGTGTCCGCTCTGGGTATGTGAGGTGTCAGATTTTTGTGTGAAAGGATAGACAGCCCTTTGAGATAGAAATTGTACAATTTAAAGGCCCCAGCACAACATTTTGCAATTTAATTATTTAAGTAAATAATTTCAAAAGTACTTCAAACTGTTTTAATTTTTAGTGGATTTTGTAAAGTACTTTCTTTGTAGACAAATCTGGGTAAGTGTGAGCAGTAATTAATAGTAGATAGTAGTACTGCAATATGGCTGCTAAAATCAGCAATTTTTTAACACATTTTATTATTGGGGGCTGTTGCTGAGTGGTTAGAGCAGTCGTCCTCCAATGCAAGAGTTGGGGGTTCGATTCCACCAGCAGTCACATGTCGAAGTGTCCCTGGGCAAGACACTGAACCCCTCATTGCCTCTGATGTGTGCCCCATCATACACACACACACATTCACACACACACAGTGGTAAGCACAGCTAACCAAAAAGTTAATTTGCTAACTAAACAATTAGCAGAAGCTAACACTAAATACCTACATATATTTTTTCTAAAGTGCCAAAGCTAACGCTAAAGCACTAACTTATCATGCACTGCTGTCGTTAACAAAAGACCTTCTAAAATGTGACAATGTTGTTAGTGAACACAACTCAAAACGATTCATAAATCACAAGTAAATCATCCATGTCTCGTTCAGAGGTGAGCTTTCAGAAATTAATTTGGTCCATCAGAACCAAAGATGCGGAGTGGAACTCTGCTGAAGCCGAGTGATATGTGTCAACATCTCCCTCGTGTCATTTACTATAATGAATTAACTCACGTTAGCGATTCTCTTTGTGGTTACCTACTTTACTAAACTAACTACAAAATTTGCTGTGCATCATCATCAGTATTCTCTCGGTAATAAATCTGTTTTAAAGTGAAGATGCGTGAAATGATGTGTGAGAGAGTCACGTCCCAGACACAGTGTGACCGTTGCGAAGCATGCTAAGTAGGAATTATGTGTGCAATGTTTCTGACTGTTTACAATATTTCTTAGTGTGAAAATAGGTTTTTCATGTTGTTTTCCTGTTCTAGTTTGATTTGGCATTTAATGTTTCTGTTGTTGGCTGTAAACTGCCACCATGAGTCAGAGACTGTAGTATGTATGAGCAGGGAAAAAAACACTGCGGAGGTGTTGAAATCTTTGGTTAGTGCTTACCTTTGCTTTGCTCTGCATAGCATGGCATAGCATTGTATCACTTTGTGTAAATCACCATTCTCCTGTATGCTTCAATTGTGGAGGACTGTCTTTAAAAACAATTATTGGACTTGAATTTACTAGATTTAAAGTTCAAGTTCAAGAATTGTTATTATCCCAGAGGGGCAATTTCCTTCACAATCAGTAGGCACACAAAACATCCATACTAGACAAGACACCAAAATAACAGTACAGAAATCACTGTTCGTTGAGAAGCCTGAGCACTACAGAGATAAATAATTTGTTTAAGTCTATTTGTCCTACATCTGGGTGGCAGATACCTACATCCAGATGGAAGCTACCTGAACTCGCCATGGAGTGGGTGATCAGGATCTGCCAGAATCAGCCTGGCCTTATTCACTGACTTTGCCTTGTTTAGGTCAGTGAGGTTCTGTAGGGCTATGCCATCAATTTTAAATTTAGCTATTTTCACTAATTTTCAAAGATAGAAAAAGCTCCATGTGGAAAACCTAGTAAGGAAACTGAAAATTAAATTAGGTTTCATTTTCAGAAATAGAACCCGTCTAACTCTGAATGTTAGGAAATGTCTTGTGACTGCAGTTTTCCTTCCCTCCATTGGCTATGATGACGTGTACATGAACGCTCGCTCCTACAGACTCGTGTTCGTGCTGCTGTTTATAATGAGGTTTTTCTACTACATTAGGGTTTAATGTATTACTAGTTGATGTTTTTCTTAGTTAATCCTAGATGTTATTACTGTTTTTCTCTTGCATTTGTTGTTGGATGTAACTGGGACCCTGTGTACACAATCTCGTTTTCATCACATGTACTACATGCGGTGCAAATGACAATAAAGACTCTCTGACTCTGACTCTCTGACTCTCTACAAGCACCTTGCCGATGTTGGATGCTGCCCATCATGGTGCACTAAGGTTCATAACTGGCTTTAACCATTGCACCCTGTATTCACTGGATAACTGGACATAATGAACTTCATGTTGACTCTCTCACTGGTCCATTTTCATCTTGAAATCACTTCTAGGTCTATTGCCTTCATACATCCCCTCTTACATGTCACTGTGAGTGCAGCTACAGTGTGCGCTCTCAGGACATTATTACATGCAGTGTCCCTTCAGTGCGGGCTGAACAAAAAATGGTCTTCTCCTACGCCGCTCCTGTTTCCTGGAATATCTTGCGAAAAGATCTGAAGCTCTCAACCTTGACCTCTCTAAGTGACTTTAAACATCTGTTAAGTTCCTCGGAAAAACCAATGCAGACATATTCCTGTTTTTAGTTTTCTACACCGCCTTACAACCTAGCTGTGTTTTTTTTTTTTGTTTGTTACGTTTTCTTTTAAATACCATTTTATTTTCACTTGTTGAAAAAAATAAATAAAATTAAAAAATTCTCATTTTGTATGCACCCTTTATGATTGTCTTTTGTGGTCTTTGTTGTTCCACTGTTGTCATCATTTTATGTTAAAATCACATCTCTTGTAAATGAGTCCTCGAGGCTCAATGGGATTAACCCGTATAAATAAAGATTGAATGAATGAATGAAAAAAAAGAAGCTAATCCTCTAAAAAGAAAGTTACAGTAGTTCTCCTATTACTGGAATAACAAAACAGTGCCCACCACTGTACATATACAGTTCATACAGTATATGTATATATGCACCCCCACACCTGAATGAAAGTCTTTATCTCACCCTTTTTTTCCCCTAGTTATTGTGCTCACAACATTCATGGACGGATGGCCTGAGCATTTTTCTAGTTTGCCCATTTTTGCTTCTCGATGGGACTATAAAATAGAAACTATTGATAATTACTAGACAAAACATCCCTATCAAAATGACCATTCTCTACCTTTAGAATGAGTAGATAGCAGTAGACGTTGACTATGACTCGCTACTACAGTAATGATAGCAGTACTGAAAGGCAGCACAACAAATAAACTGATCATCCAACTTGTCTAAATCTATTCTAAAATGTGTCCATTTATCCATTCTGATAAAACGGTTCTTCTGGTTTTGCAGATGAGGAGGACAAGAGGCAACGAGTAAAGAAGTATTCCACTTTTATAGAGAGTTTACCAAAGATCAACAGGTCAACCCTTGAGGCCCTGCTACGACACATGTACAGGTACACACAAGCTCACACTGCAAACATGTTTACTTGCCTTTGTATGAGTGAGATTATTTCAAGACAAAAGTAACAGTAAGGTCTATTTGAGAGAAGCGCTATTCCTAAATATAATATCACATAACCATTGTTTTTTAAAGATTCGATACGAGTATAGTTTTAATACATTGTATACTGGAACCAAATGTTATCTCTGAAAGTCATCTTGAAATCCACAAGTGTGAGTTCATTTCCCTGCAGAGGCATAACCTTCTGTTCATAGAAAACTCATTACTGTCCTTATTTTATTGTCTTATTAGCTGTTCATAAGATAGTTTTGCAAAATTGCCACACAGACCGACCAGTCCATCTTTCTCTTCCCTCTGGCTGTTCATAAATCACAGATGAAGCCGATCACCTCACGCACAGATGTGAGCTTTCAGAAATAAAGCAGGTTGAGCGAAACAAAAGAGTTGCAGAGCAGAACTGAGCCGGGTTGGAGTGGAGCGCGACTCATTAAATGAGTGTCAGACATCTGCCTTGTGTCGTTTACTGAACTCGTTGAATTAGAATAGAAGACAATTTTATGGCCATTTGTACAAGTTACATTGAATCATGGGTACATTGGAATTCTTGTGAATATTTACCTAGGTCAACCAGTTCAAGTAAAAAAAAATAAAAGGTAAATAAATGTGATAAAACATTAAATGATAAAATTAATAAAACTATATTAAACAGATAAAAGTATGAACTTTAAAAGTCCAAGAATACAGAATATCAACATCAAACCTACATCTAAAATTCTAAGGTGCGAAGATGGCGTTTTCCTTGTCATTAGCATGTGATTGCTGCTAACGCTGCTAACAAGACCACTCCGCTAACCGAACCACACCGCTATCAGTACCATGGTGCCAACAGGACCATGTTGCTAAGGGAAACCTCACTGCAAACCAAATCTCACTGCTAACAGGATCATGCTGCTAAATGGACCATGTTGCTAAGATAACCTTGCTGTCATCAGAATCGCTCTGCCAATAGGACCATGCTGCAATAGATTTTTTTATTTATTTTTCACTGTCGGTGCCTTGTTTCTGTATTTTTGTTGCATGCTTTGAATAAATCCCAGTACTGTACAGTATATGTTAATTTGTGGGCTCTGAGCCCGACTCCGCTCGCATTAAGCGTGTAAATTACAGCCGAACTGAACCTATGAGAATCGTGCTGCTGTTGTTCAGTGTAATGTTTTGCTTAGTGTTTAGCATATAGCTTAGATCCTTATTTACTGTTTCTGTTTACACTTTATATTTTTGCTATTGTTGGATGTAACTGGGACCCTGTGTACACAATTTTGTTCCACCTCATGTACCACGTGTGATGTTAATGACAACAAAGAACCTTGAATCCTTGAATTACCTCACTTTAGTGTCACTTTTTGTGATTAGTTATTTTGCAAACTAACTACAAAGTTGCAGTGTGTCATCAATATCCCCTTGTTAATACACTTGTAAATATTTTTCTAATTTATTCCAGTAAACAGTCAATCACACACTGTCAGCAGTTCATCACATCACTGAGCTGCAGCACTGTAGCTTACTTTTTAATAGGGGTGTAACGGTACGCTAAAATCACATTTCGGTTCGGTTCAATTACAAGGAGGGCTCGGTTCGGTTTATTTTCGGTACAAAAAAAAAAAGACAAAATAAAGACTTACAAAATGTTTATTTTGAAAATATGCCAAAAATACATTTGTACTGTATTGTATTGTAGTAATAAATAAAAGTGACCCATTTGGATGATATTTTAAATAAACAGCACTCTACAATAAATAAACTACTGTATATTAACAATAATAAAAATCTTAATAAATACAATAACAGTCAGAACCAGAACAATAAGCAGCAACAGACTGTTTACAATCTAACTAATCAAGTTTTTGTCCAGTAGCAGCAGTGTGGCTGTATTTGTCCTCATTACTCACAACCTCTTGGACCTGCTCCTCCAAGTGGGACAGGTCCTGGAACAGTTCAGAGTTCAGTTCAGTCATCACACACTTCTTAGCTGCAGCAGGTGATCTCTGGTGGATGTCTGTCCCTGAAGTGGAAGAGAGATGCTACCTCTGTCCAAGACGAAATAAAACACAGAGGTAAAAAAAAATAAGTTAGTGAGATTATGATTTTAAATAATAATAAATAATAATAATAAAAGAACAATACCTCTTGAACGTTTGAATATCTCACTCATCATCAGGGCGTCAGCTCCAGGACTTGCTGACAATCAGTTTTAGTTTTTTCATAAAGAGCTGAACTTTTTGACTGAAGTGTTGACGTGATGGATGTCTCGTAGCGAGGATCAGTAACTTTAAAGCCTGCGCATATAACAACATTCAGACTTAGATTCAGAGATTTAAAAACTCATACAGTTTGTGTTATTGCTCTGGACCGATCTGAATCACCTGATGAAGTAGTTTTAATGCTGCTGTTGTTGTTAGCGCAGTTTGTAACAGCTGCTGTTTCTTCGTTCACGTTCGGGTGACGTCGTTTCCAGCGCGTTCACGTTAGACGTGTTGCTGCAGATCCAGTCTTGTGAAAACACGTCCACACAGCTTTGGATGTGCGCTCGT
The DNA here is from genome assembly GCA_038048925.1 of Garcialebias charrua. Lineage (NCBI taxonomy): Eukaryota > Metazoa > Chordata > Actinopteri > Cyprinodontiformes > Rivulidae > Garcialebias > Garcialebias charrua. The sequence continues at coordinate 87,912 of JBBPBX010001448.1, forward strand.
CAAGAAAGCCATTACGTTCCCAAACAGGAGACGACATGCTAACGGCTAAATGCTGCACGTGTTTCGCGTGCTGCGCAATAATAGCTCCGTGCTGAAACGCGCCCAGGAAATTTAGTTCCGCGGTGCATATATTCCCCCGTTAATAACGTTCAATGAGTGAAAAAATAACCGAAATGGTACGCGGGTGGACCGAACCGAACAAGCTGTACCGAAACGGTTCGGTATACCCACTTGTACCGTTACATGCCTACTTTTTAACATAAGATAAGTGGCAGTTTTGCCTCTGTTACTACCTTGCTTGGTGGCACAGAGGTGCCGTTTTCGACCCCTTTCACCACCTTGGCCTTTTCAAAAGTCAAACAAGGTGGTCAGAACACTTCTCAGGCCTAGAATGAGGCATCTTGTGAAAGAGTCTTATTTCTCATGTCATCACTTCTGGGCTGCAGTCTTTGGTAAGATGATGTTTAGTTTACAAAAGAATAAAAAATATTAGTTTAAACCCCTATACTGTAATCTACACACAAACACTCCTCCATAAAAAGAAAACTTAATTTCATATACAATTTGCTAACAAACCAACATTCCAGAGGGTAACAGCAGTTAAACTGCAGAATACCTTACTTTTCTCTGATTTCTATTTTTATTTTTATTTTTTTTACATTTTTCTTCTGGGTTTCTCTTTTTTCCCTATCCCTTGTTTTAATGTAAGCCACTTGAAATTGTTATTTTGCATAGATTATTTAAAAGTCTGTAATTTCTCGAATAAAAATTTGGATGCTTTTATTTACTTAAGCTGATTAGGGCTAACAGGTTTTTGTTGAGGCAGACCTTAATTTTTAATTCTTGTTGTTATTAGCACATCTTTCTTTTTCTGAATCAAATAACAAATGCATCACTCGGATAAAAGCTTAAACCAGCACAAAATAAAAATAAAAACAACATAATTGTTTTAAATGTGTTTTTTAGATGTTTTGATTTTCATGACAGAGGCAACATTTTAATTTCTATTAGTTTGTATTGATCATGTATTCTGCTCTTTATTTGGGGACTGCGTAGAATATGCAGACACCTATTATTATCCACCCAACTTGGGTTTCTTAACTTTATTTAAATCTTATACACTTTCCATCAACTTTAATGCAGCCCAAACCGCAACGTGTACCCCCACAAATGTTATATCAAAACAACCGCCTCGCCTTGTTCTGATGCACATCCATCTTGTGGTTGTGTCAGGAAGGGCATATTTGTTAATTATTCACGTCGCCATTAACTTACTTGGAGCATTACTATGAAAATATTCAGGTACAGGGACTAAACTAGAAAATAAAGATTGTTGATGTTTCTTGATGAGGCAGATAAAACAGCTTTCAAAGAATTCTATGCATTTTGTACACAATTTAACAAAATTAATTGTATTTTCAGAGATTTTATTTTATACACTGTACTGTAGGCTAAAAGAAAGAAAATAAATTAAACAGCAACAGCATTGGTCACTACTTTCACCACCCTTTTCCATCATAATTCTGTATTGGAAAAATAAAATTGCTCACATTTTCCCTTCATATATTCTACTGACCTTGTAACTAAAACAAGTGTTTAATTGTAGCCCTTTGCTGTGTTGACCAAAGAGGTAAAAAGTTTCAATTCTCACGGTGACATACCCAAGTTCTCTTCATTTTGCTTCTTGTATCCTGCGGATTAGCCTGTTGTTCTTTGTCTTATCTTCTGGCCCACTCGGCTGTGTGCGATTCTTAATTGGTAATGATTTTTTTTTTTTGCTTTACCAATCTGGCAAGGTTCCTCGAGTTAGTCATAAATACTGTACAATAAATATTCTGGCACGTCCTTCAAAACGCATGCTTGAATAGAAAAGCCTGCTTACGATCGACATAGCTATGTCCTTGGGTTGAAAATGATGAATAAATTTCATATTGTTAGTACTGTCTGCTCGTATTTTCCATCTAAGACAGCATGTGTGGCACATTATTGAAAACCTTGGCAATTAGCAAACGTATTGCTGAAATCCTCAGCACAAGTGAAGTTATTTTTGGCTCTGTAGGAGTTCTGTTTTTTATTTTTTATTTTTTTTTTTATCAGATCTTTTGAGGTGAGGCTCTGTGGAAAGTTATGAACAATTAATATCTTACCTGTTTTAGAAAGCTCTTTAAACAACCTCAATTTGAAAAAGTATTTTAATTTTGTCCATTTTGATTAATTAATGACTGAGCAAAACCAAAGTAGATTGTATACTTATTCTGGCAGATATATTAATTCAATTCAATTCAATTTATTTATACAGCACCAAGTCACAACAGAAGTCATCTCAGGGCACTGAACAGAAAAGCAAGTTTATAACGTTATTTATCTGAGGAGCCAGCAGACTGCTTTGAGTCTAACTTTGTTGCAGACTCTCATATACCGTATGTATTGCAAGAAGTCCACCAGGCTAGCTAGCTAGCTGAGCAATAGCTACTGTTACAGGGCTTAATTTGAGCCTGATCCTGCCGGAACAGGATCCGAGAACTCACTTTTTTTGACAGGGTGCATTCCGGTAACTGTTTGCTTGGATCCGGTAACTCTCAACTTACTAATAATAAAGTTATGAACAAATATGACTGCCTTGAATTAATAAAACTAGGGATGAACAATATTGGATTTTTGGCCGATATCCAATATGCCGATATGCTAACATTTATTTGGCCAATAAGTGATACCGATATTTTATATACTTTGTCAGAACATAGCCCTCTTATAGTATGGTGTAGTCACCTGCGATGCTGTCTCACTTGTGGAGGCTTGTTCCAGGTTCCTAGCTGCGGTGTAGGATCCTCTGCACTCCTGTGCATGAAGGGCAGCCTTTTTAAGTTCAAAGTTTTTGTCTATCCATTGTGCCGTAAGACTTAATCATACTAACGGGGCTAATGCTTGACGTCCAAATGTCTGTGGTAAAAGTCACCCAAGCGCTATCGGCTATTGGCTTCTCAATGACGTCGGAAATGACTGCTTGTAACTCGTTGAAGGTTACATCAGAAAAATATCTCAGACTGGGGACGATGTAGCGACGCTTAACGTAGTCCAAAAATCTTCAGAATCCGACATCCTCACCGATGAAAAAAAAACTTCCACACGACCAACATTTTGAACTTTCCTCTCCACCGTGAGATCAGGTAGGCGCGAGTGACGTCATCACATTGTGCTGACACTGCAGCATCCTTGTCACTGGGTTGTCATACATAAACAGCATTTTTTATATTGGTGAGTTATTTTGATGGGATGGCCAATATTGAACTTTAACACTAATGTCAGCCGATACCATGCAGATAATATTGTGCATTCTTAAATAAAACCTATATTGGATATGTAATCTGAAAATGATTACTGTATTTTCTGACGTATAAGTCACATTTATTATGCATTTATTTAATGGTCAAAACAGATTCATTTTGCCTCTGCATCGCCATCCATCCATCCATAGTGGCAGGAGCCACTAGGTCTCTAGCGTTCCTCTGCCTGCACCAGTGGAGTGAAGCGAACACGCACAGGAAGATTTGCTGTTGCAGCTCTTCGAAATTTAAAGCATCAGTCAAAAATTGCGTTATTAATATGGAAAAAATCTATAAGTTGCAAGACTGACACATCTACCATACCATACCATACCAGCTTTATTTATAGAGCACTTTAAACACCTACAGGACCAAAGTGCTGTACACACAACAAAACAATCACAATCAGGTAATAAAATAATTAAAATAAATAAAAGTCACATAATAAAAGTTGAGGAAACATACACTCAGATAAAACAAGCGACTAAAATTATTAAAAGTCAACATCGCAGATGGTGTCATAGGCCAGGGAGAAGAGATGGGTTTTAAGAAGAGATTTAAAAACAGACAGGGAAGAGGCCTGTCTGATGTTCAAGGGAAGGTTGTTCCACAGTTTAGGAGCTGCCACAGCAAAAGCACGGTCTCCTCTGAGCTTGCGTTTTGTCTTTGGGACACTCAGGAGCAGCTGATCACATGACCTGAGGGATCGAGAGGGTGCGTATGGCTGCAGCAACTCGGACAGATAGGGCGGGGCAAGACCATTTTGCGCTTTAAAAGCAAATAAAAGAACTTTAAAATGAATCCTGTAATGTACGGGCAGCCAGTGCAGGGAGGTTAAAACAGGAGTAATGTGGTCAAACTTTCGTGTGCCAGTTAAAAGTCGTGCAGCGGCGTTCTGTACCCTCTGAAGCTGAGAGATACAGGAATCACTGATTCCTATATAGAGTGCGTTACAGTAGTCCAGTCGTGTGGTCACAAAGGCGTGAACTACTGTTTCAAAATTCTGCTTGGAAAGAATTGGCTTCACCTTAGCCAGCTGCCTCAGGTGGAAAAAACTAGTTTTAACAACTGCTCTGATGTGGTTTTCAAATTTTAGTCCTGCATCGATCTTGACCCCCAGGTTTGTAACAATAGGTCTGATGTATTGAGCCAAGGAACCAACATTGACCTTGGGAGTCTCAGTTGAGCTTCCAAAAACCATCACCTCAGTCTTCCCCTCATTAAACTTTAAAAAGTTCACAGCCATCCAGGCTTTGATGTCCTCCAGACATGAAAACAGAGGGGCCAGAGAGTTGGAGTCCTTTTTCTGAAGCGGGACATAAATCTGCGTATCATCCGCATAACAATGAAAGGAGATCCCATATTTTCTAAGAATGGAGCCAAGAGGGAGCAGGTATAGTGTGAAGAGGAGGGGGCCTAAGACTGAGCCCTGAGGAACCCCACACAGAAGAGGAGCAGAGGAGGACTCATGGTCACCAAGGCGGACACAGAAAGTACGGTCGGCTAAGTAGGACCTAAACCAGTTCAGTGCTGCACCGCTGACACCCCCCCATTGTTTCAAACGACATAGTAAGATGTTATGGTCCACGGTGTCAAAAGCAGATGATAAATCTAAAAGCAGGAGGACAACACTGTCACCAGAGTCCGTTGCTAAAAATATGTCGTTAAAAACCTTTAAAAGAGCAGATTCTGTACTGTGCAGAGCTTTAAAACCAGACTGTAAAACCTCGAGAATGTTCTGTTCTTCCAAATATGCTGATAGTTGGTTGTACACAACCTTCTCGAGCATTTTTGAAAGAAATGGCAGTTTGGAGATGGGCCTGTAGTTAGCAAGAACAGAGGGGTCAAGAGTGGGTTTCTTAATGAGAGGCTGGACATCTGCATGTTTAAAATGTCCAGGGACCACACCAGAGGACAGACTGCTGTTCAGAAGAGCCAGGACTGAAGGAGCTACAGTGATGAAAACCTCTTTGAGTAAATCTATGCAAAAACTATGACTTATACACTGGAAAATATGGTACATAAACAAAAAAAAATAAAACATTACAAGCTTCCTAATATCACATCAGATATGTTGCTTCACATTTCTGCTTCTGCTCTTAAAAAAAAATATTTGCCCCTAAAAGTTCAAAGTCTTGGACAATTTGATTAAAAAACACAAAAGTATAATTAAAGTTTTGCGCTACGCAAAAGTCCCTGCACTTTTGTGAACAATCGGATGTGTGAATCACTGCAAGAGTTTTCTGAACTGCATAAAAGAGACGATGCTCTCGACTCATAAAGCTATTTGCTGTGCAGTCGGTGTATTTGAGGTGATGTCGGAGCGACCAGGATGCTTTTCTGAATCGAGCAGGAGGATTGAGAACAACTCTTTTCTTAGCCAGTGACAGAGCTCTAAATATTAGGCAGTTTTTTTTTCTAAGTGTGGCCAAAAGCAGAGCAGCGCTTGTTGTCCCAGGGTGGGCGCCTGCTCGACAAAAGCTCTGTGATCATTTTACTGAGGAGCTGCAAGTGTTTTATCCACAGTACGGTCAAGTCGCTCTGTCTGCGCTTCAACATGGACGGTCCCCACCTCAGATTCACCAAAAATATTGAATAAATGTGGAATAAATGACGACAGTCCTAAACAGGCCAGTAAAATATATGATTTATTTTTGCAATAGTCAGATCCTCGACCCACCTGTCAATCAATCCAGTAGGCACCTCGGCAACTGACCAATCAGCAACCTTGATTTGTCTCGAAGTGAACGCCTCTTGCCTGCAGAGCTGCAGCGTTGTTGCATTACGAACGCTTTGCAGTCATTTCAATAATGAGTTTACATCTTTTGTTTCATGTTAATCTACTGGAATAAATCTTTGTAAAATACACCACAATGCAGGAAATGGCATCTATTTATTCGAAATTCTATGGGGGAGGACACCCAGACCCTCCCTCCCTGCCCGCTATTTGCATTCTGGCACAAATTAAGCCCTGTGCTGTTGCTATTGCTATTTGTACTAGAAGATAAACATAGAACAAGCAGCATATAATGAATGGATAGTTGGACATAAAATCTGAGGTAAATACTGTAACCGTTATACAAAATTGACAGTAATAGTTTAAAAATGTGTTTTTGCATAAATCACTATAATATTTTAATAATCTACTATTGTTATGGCTTTGCTCAGTCTAGTTGTTATTCTGTCGTTCAGGTTTGAATTACACTCTTTCCCCATACTCCTATTGCTCAAAGGACTATCTACAACAGGTAAAATATTGATTGTTCAGAACCTCTATTTTTTCTTCTTCTTCTTCTTCTTCTTTCAGCTTCTGCCTTCGTTAGGGGTCACCACAGCAAACTAGTCGCACAAAGACTTGGGAATTGTTTTTACGCCGGATGTCCTTCCTGACACAACCACAGACCACCGAGCTACCACAGTCCTCTGTGTGGAGCAGAGAGCTGATATCTAGTGTTCCCTGGGGAGCAGATGGTGTGGGTTAAGGGCCTTGCTCAAGGGCCCAGAGCGGGGCAGATGAGGGTGGAGACAGGTGTAACTACTTCACTTATCCCACACACATTTTTGATGTTGTCGGTACCGGGGCTTGAACCGGCGATCTTCCGATCACAAGCTCACCTTCTTAACCTCTGTGCCACCACTCCCACCTTCAGAACCCCACTTTAAAAGTTCTAATTCAGAACTATTGTCTTTAAAATCGTACATGTTCAGTGTTCACGCAGCTCTCGCACCGTATTTGTACCGTATGAACAGCAAGCTTCATGTGACGAACATTCTGTCGATGAATAACAAGCACGTATGGACTAAAATTACACCGGCATGTTTTAAATTAAAACAAAACAAACGAGAAAACAGTATTTTCTCCAGAGAAGACAGAAATGAGGATCTAGTCCTGCTGCAACATCACAGCACAAAGCTGCTGGTTCTTCCACCTCTAATTGGATTAAGACGCAGACACTCTGCTGTCCTCATGTCTCGTTCAGTGATGCTCACATTACACACCGCTCCCTCAGATACCTGCACTCGGTGCAATTTAGCTGTTAATTACACAGACTCTTTCAGGAAGATTTAATTGGCCGGGTGCTGAGTTTGGCCTAAAGCCTGGCATTTTATTCAGCTTTGTGTGTGTTCGTGCCACTGTTAGAGATCAAGAGTGCGCCTCTGCAAAAGATGTTAGCAGTTGTTGTTGAGCCGTGTTACTCTGTGTGTCCATTCAAGGTTTGCGCCTCTCTGTTTTTTTCTCTCGTTCAGGATACAGCAATGCTCCCACCTCAACCAGATGCCAAGTGAGAAACTGGCCACCGTCTTCTCCTCCTGCTTATTCCAGACTCGGGGACAAACCCCACAGGAAATTAGTGTGGTTCATGACCTCATCAGCAACTACACTGCGCTCTTCAGTGTGAGTCAAAGAAGCCGTTTCTGCTATTCCTTTAGACACGGGAGGCATCACGGAAGCTTATAAGCTGCGATGTGTCGCTGATTGCCGGCTTTCTTTTGTAAGTTAAACAACATCCATTTTGCATAAATGTGCATGGTATAAGAGAAGATTATCTCCATTGTGTCTTGTAGGTCTGCATTAAAAAAAATGCTGATAATGATTGAAAAATAAAAGGCCACGGGCCACATAAAAGAAAACGAGGGGAATGCCACTGTACCCCATTGCTAAAGGATTTGAATAGAGAGTGTGTGTAGTCTGAGTGCAAGTAATGGTAAATGGTAAATGGACTGTACTTATATAGCACCTTTCTATTCATTAATTCATTCAAATTTATTTGAACAATGACAACGCAATAAACAATGTTACGTTAAAAACGAAGCAACCGTTGTTTTGTACGAAGGTTGTCTAGTCACAGGTAGGAATGTGCGATATGGCCTAAAATTCATATCACGATATGTATTGTGAAGGGTGGCGATAACGATATATATCGCAATATGTTTTTGGTATAAAAATTGCAATAGAAATGAAAAAAAAAAAGCATAGGGTGTCCTTTTGCCATAATTTATTTTGAAAACTGCTACACCACAAAATAATCTCTATTAAGAAAATTTCACTACTAGGTCCAGAGTTTTTAAATAATTAACAACTCAAGCATTAGGCTTCTTTCTTGCAGCGCAAAACAGTGCAAAATATAAAAATATCTTGTGTAGTTTTAGCCATAAGTTTTAAACTAAAGAATATGTTGTTAACTCTTAAAGCTCCACTGACATCGTCTTTTAACTTTCCATAAAATGGCACAACATATATATATATATTAAGATTGACCTCTGATCGTTTTTGCTAAAACAATGTGAAATTAATGAAAATTCCTCTCCAAAATAGTTTAAAATTAGCGCCGTTTTGTTACACGGTAAATTCGGGTTTTTCCGGTCACGTGATTGTGACGTCAGACACAGAGCTCTTCTCCAACGGCACATTTAATACAATGGAGAAAGATCCAAACACGTCCGTCGAATTTAGCCATTTAAAACCTTAGATTTGAGCGATTTGGCTCCAGTTCGTGAAGAAGAAGTTATTTTGAGTGATCAAAAATCAAACAGCAAGGTTTCTTTTGTCCGTGCTGCCTTTTTTTTCAGGAGAGGTTTCACATTCAAAAAGCGAACAGCAGATGAATCCGTGTATGGTTCGTTCTTTCGTTATTCCGTTTCAAAATAAAAACCAAATAACCAAACAAGCTTTGGTTATTTGGTTTTTTCGTTTTAAAACGAAATTACAAAAACGGTTTTTAAACGGTTTTTTCGTTATTTCGTTTTTAAAACGAAATTAGAAAAACAGAAATTGCAAATATAAAAAAAGGGTGCGATTTGGTTTTTGCGTAAGTACAGTTGTTGTTTTAATTTGTAGCGATACCGGAAATGACGTACCGGAAGTCGCCAAAGAATAACAGCGGAGAAGAAAGACGGCATAAAAACAAACCATTCCTAAATAATAGGCAATGGCTGCACTTGAACCGTTTTCTGAATTGATTATCGAACTTTCTGAGAGAGGAAAACCACACTCTGAAATCAGTAACGTTTTGCGTCGCCATGGAGCTCCACAACTCGGTAATGAGTGTCAGAAAGTTTTGTAAGGAGCACAACTTGTAAAGACACAACAACGTGTCGGACGCAGATTTGGAACGTGCTGTACTTTCTTCAGTTTACCAAGTATGTATCAAAGTTTATGGACAATACTGTATACTGCGATAAAATGAGCAAAACTTGTAAATACAAGCTAGCTGACGTTAGCTTTCTCTAGGCATTGTGTGTAAACATGGTGCGTTACAGTAATGGACCAGCAGGGGTCCTCTTGCAGGCCAAAAAATATAAAATAATAATAATAAAATAATGAGAGAGGCATAATTATTAGACATTTACATTTATCTCGTACCTATTACCTTCACGTACCTATAATACATCCAGAATAAATATGTCATAGTTTTAATTTAGATTTTGGGGTAAACAGCAATTCAAAATGCTAATTTCAGTTATGTTGATTGATTAAACAAAAGTGTGTGTGTATATATGCTTACACACATACATACACACACATATATATATGACCTCTATTCAAAATTCATATTTCATGTTCAGTGTTACAAAGAAGAAGTTAATATTTATTTGTTTGATGGCTGTTACTATTTTTTCCTGAAAAGGTGTTTATATATATATATATATATATATATATATATATATATACATCTCGATCGTAAGCACCTTTTCAGGAAAAATAGTAACAGCCATCAAACAAATAAATATTAACTTCTTCTTTGTAACACTGAACATGAAATATGAATTTTGAATAGAGGTCATAGAAAAGCAAACTGAAAGAGGCATTTTGAGGTACTTTGACTTGCTCTTTTATACAAAATCTAAAACTGTGACATATTTATTCTTGATATATTATAGGTATGTGAAAGTAATAAGTATGGCATAATTGTATATTGTTTATAAATACTGTATGTATCTCATTTCTCTCATTGTTTTTTGACTGCAGGGGCACTTTCTGTTTCTCTTATTGTAATGCACCATGTATGAGCCACACAAATCTTTAAGAGAGAGCTAATGTTGACTGGTTTGACCGCAGTACATCAGATAACATTTTACATTTGTGTGTGTGTTTGACAGGACCATCCTACGGACGGAAATTTATGACGGGATACTTTTCATCTATTGGGATACATGCTGGAGAAACCGGTCGGTAAGAGAGGTGCACCAGCCTTACCATCAGTTGTGACATGTGAGTGAATCTGGCAATTATATATTAAACAGTGTAACAACTCAAACACTGCTTTTTATAATAGATTTAAAAAAATATGTATCCACTTCACAGGAACAAACTCACCCACACCCCACTGAACAGAAGAGGATCTGCAGTGGAAGTGGTCTCCAGCTACAAATACTTGGGTGTACACTTGAATGATAACCTCAGCTGGAGCAACAACACCACCAGCCTGATCAAGAAAGGTCATCAGAGACTCTACTTCCTCAGACGGCTGAGACGAGCTGGTCTGAGCAGCCCAGTCCTCACCTCCTTCTACAGGTGTGCAGTGGAGAGCATCCTGTGCTCCAGCATCAACGTGTGGCATGGAGGCTGCACAGTTGCAGAAAGAAAAGCTCTACAGAGAGTGGTGAAGGCTGCACAGAAGATGTTGGAGTCAGTCTCCCCACCATCACAGACATTTACACCTCCAGATGCAGGAAAAGAGCCACCTGCATCATGAAAGACCTCACTCACCCAGCACACTCACTCTTTGCCCCACTCCCCTCAGGACGGAGGTTGAGGAGCATCAAATGTAGAACCACTAGACTGAGGAACAGCTTCTACCCTGAGGCTGTTAGACTCATGAATAAATAAATAATAAAAAATAAACACTGCAAAATGTCACATCATGTTGCTGCTGATCTGTTTCTTGTTGCTGCTGATCTGTTTTATGTTCGTGTTGTACTTCATTGTCTGTGTTGCCTGTTGCGTGTTTGTTTGTCCAGCACTTTGGTGTGGACTTGTTCCTGTTTAAAGTGCTTTATAAATAAAATGGTATGGTATGTTGCTGTGTTCATTGTGCACATCTGCTCACATAGGTGCTGTCTGGAGTAATGGTTTTCTATGATATTAGTGATGCGTGTATTTTTTATTTAGTGTATTTTAACTTGATGTTTTTCTTAGTTCATATCTTAGATGTTATTATTGTTGGATGTAACTGGGACCCTGTTTACATAATCATGTTTCATCACATGTACCACATGTGGTGCAAATGATAATAAAGATTCTCTGACTCTATTTCTAAAATCATTTTTTCTCTCAAATAATGGAAAAAACAGACATTAACTAACAAAAATAGCAGCTGGAAATAATTTTTCTCCAGTCATTTTCAATTTGAACGAGATTTAGCCTACCAGAAAGCCTACACTTATTAGTATTACTATTAGTAATAGGATCAACTGGACAAATAAAGTTGATATTAGTAATAAAAATTCTAAATATATATGATGTGTTGGTGGCTGACTGATAATTTGTATTATTAAAATTTGTAGCTATTTGGAAGGTTACTTGACCAAATCTAGTTTCTGTCAGCGTTTAAAAAAAAAAAAACTAGGTTATAATAACACCCCGCAAGACCAGGTTTACTTTAGGGTTTATTTATTTATCACCAGGAGTATTAAAATGAGTTATAACCGTGACAAGATAGTGTGGACTCGTTTCACAGAGAGATGCGCCTTGAAGACAAGTGAAAATTACTCTTTTCAACTGTTATTTCTATGATTATGTTTTGAATTGATTGTTTGAAATTGTTTTGTTTTTGAAAAAAAGGGGCAGACATAATAAGAATTCTTCTTTCTGCCACCTTTCATTTTATGTATTCTTTTTTCACATATTTATGAAATGTTTTTTCGTTATGTTTCAATGTTAAATGAATAAATTTCATTAAAATAAAAAATAAAAAAAGACGGTCGGATCCGCCTCTCGGGTTGCAGCAGTGCGCGCTCCCAACACAGGGGGAACAGATTCTCAACTGCGTCAAGCTGACACCCCACACACGTCAAAAATTAAAGCAAATAGTATGTTCAGCAAAAATAAAATACGCTTGTTGTTTTAATTTGTAGCTCAGATTCTCACGGGGGAACAGAAATTCGCACAGCACCGGGAGTTCATTTCCGGTTCCGCCATAAACTCCCGTGTTCAATTAACAAAATAAAAGCTCGTCTTTGGTTTAACCAAAAACCAAAACGTTCCCCTTTTTTTATGTTTGCAAGTTCTGTTTTTCTAATTTCGTTTTAAAAACGAAATAACGAAAAAACCGTTTAAAAACCGTTTTTGTAATTTCGTTTTAAAACGAAATAACGGAATAACCAAAGCTTGTTTGGTTATTTGGTTTTTATTTTGAAACGGAATAACGAAAGAACGAACCATACACGGATTCAGATGTCAGCAAAGCCATTGTGATTCCTCTTACAGAGCACTGTAAGAGGAATCACGATGGCTTTGCTGACATCTGCTGTTCGCTTCATGAATAACTTCTTCTTCACGAACTAAAGCCAAATCGCTCAAATCTAAGGTTTTAAATGGCTAAATTCGACGGACGTGTTTGGATCTTTCTCCATTGTATTAAATGTGCCGTTGGAGAAGAGCTCTGTGTCTGACGTCACAATCACGTGACCGGAAAAACCCGAATTTACCGTGTAACAAAACGGCGCTAATTTTAAACTATTTTGGAGAGGAATTTTCATTAATTTCACATTGTTTTAGCAAAAACGATCAGAGGTCAATCTTAATATATATATATATATATATATATATATATATATATATATATATATATATATATATATGTTGTGCCATTTTATGGAAAGTTAAAAGATGATGTCAGTGGAGCTTTAAGTTTCCAATATTGTCACTTAAGAAACGAACAGCAGAGCAGCATTTTACACTGAAAACACTTCACCCTCCAACCCTCTAGAGGGCGTCTCCTTCAGCTTTAAGGAGAGCTGACAAGGCGACCAGAAGAAGAACCAGTTTCCTCTGTGGCTTTGACCAGAGGGTCTCGCAGTAAAATCACACAACACAGCGTTCTATTCACAGATCAGAGGGCCGGTTTCTCTAACGCTGACCAACGCTTACTTTAAATTTCGACACACACAAAAAAAAACTTTCGACGGAACGCAGCGTTTTGCGCATGCATCCGAATAAGGCAAAACTACGACAAGCCGGACGAAGTTAGCATATAGCTTCTCGAAGCTTAGCACTCGAAGAAAATACTTTAACAACACTTATGCACAGTTTTAAACAAAAAAAAGTTAAGATTAAATCTGACAACTCTAATTTAAAGCTGACCAACGCTTACTTTAACTTTCGACAAAAAAAAAAAAAATACTTTTGTCGGAATGCAACGTTTTGCGCATGCGTCCGAATATGGCAACACAAGCCGGACGAAGTTAGCTTGTAGATTAGCACTCGAATAAAATACTTTTAACACCACTTACGCACAGTTTTCAACACAAAAAAGTATCGATTAACTCTGACAACTTTGATTGTACACTTTAACACCACTTATGCACAGTTTTAAACTAAAAAAATAAAGATTAAATCGGACAACTGTGATTTTCTGCGGTTAGCCGGTAGAAGACAGATCTCTATCGTAGGCTAAATTTATATCGTTTATACCGTGTACCGGTTATACCGCTCATCCCTAGTCACAGGCTATTTTGCAAACCCAGTTATTGGTTGGACTTTTATATAAAAACGGCAAAAATAAAATTTTAAATCTTACCAAGAAACTCAAAGTGCTTTACACTACTGTCTGTGCCCTCATTTACCCATTCATACATCACTCCACTAGATAATCAGAGCTTTATCACATTCATACACCGATGGGACACACATCGGAGGCAATGAGGGGTTCAGCGTCTTGCCACTTCGGCATGTGACTGCTGGTGGATTTGAACCCCCAACGCTTGCACTGGAGGACGACTGTTCTAACCACTTAGCCACAGCTGCATAGCGTAGGAAGGGCGGAATAAGAGTAAACAATGTTTTTTGTGCAAGATATTCTAGCAGATTGGAGTTACACTTTGTGAAAGAACAGAGGTCTGTTTTATTCTTGTCCAAGGTGGCGCAGAGTGAACCTGTCGAGCGGAGGAAGCAGTTTTATCCACCACCAGGTGCATTGGCGGAACCAAGGAGTGGCCAGTGGTGGCCTTGGCTATCTTCAGTTTATTTATATAGTGCCAAGTCACAACAGAAGTCATCTCAGGGCACTCAACAGAAACGTTCGTGTACAGTAGTACCTCGCTACTTTTATTTTTTGCGGATTCACTATACTGCGGTTTTTCAAAGTAAGATTGGACATGACACAATTGGCTGATTGATGGATGAGCCACACGATCGGCATGGATTGTTTATTTAAAATTAATTTTTAAAAAGTTTTTGCACCTGTGTGCAACCCACAAGTGCAGGGGGACGCTCCCTCCTGCAGCCTGTCATGATCTCTTCTCTCTGTCACGCACACATTTCTCTTGCTGCAGCAGCTTATTAAAGGGTTAACCCTTTGATGTCCTGTTGCGCTTCTCTTCTCTACATTTTAAATTTAAATACTGAAACGTTTTAAATAAGCAATCCATGCAGCCATGTCCTACTCGCAGAGGAAGAGCTGCCACTGACGTCACT